>JASDQU010245099.1:17848-86560 GCA_032191745.1 Picea mariana
TTGAATTCAAAATGATAGTCATAATAAAATAGAGTCTCTGTAGATTGTTGCAGTATATTTTGTTTGTTCAAAACATAAGTTTAATAAAAAAAACACTGTTGTAGAAATAAGTAACTCATTATCATTCATTTCATGTTTAAGAAACATACTGTTAAACAATTGTCAATTTGACATATCAAATCGTGATAAAAAAAATTTGAAAAATAGCCATTAGAAAGCTAACACAATTCTTCACAAGTTTTGTTTTTACTGTAAAGTGAAATTCTAAATAAAAAAAATACTTTTATATGTCGGAAGTTGAATAACTTGTGAAAATACAGTTTTTTTTGTCATAAAACAAGCAAAAGTGTAACCCACCTTCATGATTTCACCCGACCATCTTTCCACTTTGGAGGAAAGCTAGCACATGCTAGTTTTTCCACTTGCACAAGAACAAACGCATCTCAAACAACATCATTCCATCGTGGAAGAAAGCTAGTGTGTGCTAGCTTTCCTTCTTATACAATCACAAATTCATCTTGAACAACATTATTCCACCATGGAGGGAAGCTAGCACATCCTATCTTTCTCTCTTACACAAGCACAAATGCATCTTGAACATCATTCCATTGTGGGGGAAAGATAACATATACTATATTTCCTTCTTGCACAAGCACAAGGACTTCTTGAAAAACATCATTCCACAGTGTGATAAATTTTTGTCTTGCACAAGCACAAATACATCTCGAACAACATCATTCCACCATGAGAGAAAGCTAGCATGTGTTAACTTTCCATCTTTCACAAGTATAAGCAAATCTCGAAAAATATCATTCCACCATGGGAAGGCTAGTGCATACTAGTTTTACCACTTACAAAAGCACAAGCACATATCAAACAACATCATTCAACCAGGGGGGAAAGCCAGCGTGTTCTAGTTTTTCATCTTTCACAAGCACAAGTGCATTTCAAACAACATCATTCCACTCTGGGGGAAAGGTAGCACATGTTATATTTACCTATTGCAGAAGCACAAGCGCATTGGAACAAAATCATTCCACTGTGGGGAAAAGCTAACTCATTCTAGCTTTACCTATTGCAAAAGCGCAAGGGCATCTTGAATAACATTGTTCCAAAGTGGGGGAAAGCTAGTGTGTGCTATATTTCACTTTTCCACAAGCACAATGCATCTTGAACATCATTCCACCACGAAGAAATCTAAGACATGCTATCTTTTCATCTTACACAAGCATAAGCGCATCTGAAACAACATTATTCCATTGTGGGGGAAAGCTAGTGCATGCTAGATTTTCGTCTAGCACAAGTGCATCTCAAACAACATCATTCCATTGTGCAGAAAAGCTAGTGCATGCTATCTTTCCCTCTTGCACAAACACAAATACATATCGAATAACATCATTGCACTGTGGGACAAAGCTAGTGTGTGCTTGCATTCCCTACTTCACAAACACAATTTCATCTCGAACAACAACATTCCACCGTGGATAAAATCTAGTGTGTGCTATATTTCCCTCCTTCACAAGCACAAGTTCATCTTGAACAATATCATTCGAATGTGGTGGAAAGATAGTGCATGCTAGGTTTTTGTCGTGCACAAGTACAACCATTTCTTGAACAACATCATTCCATCGTGGGGGAAATATAGTGCTATCTTTCCATCGTACACAAGCACAAGTACATCTCGAACAACATCATTCCACCCTAGGGTAAAGTTAGCATGTGCTAGCACTCCCTATTGCACAAGCACAAGTGCATCTCAAACATGATTCGACCTTGGGGAAAACTAACACATGCCAACTCTCCCTCTTCCACAAGAACAAGTGCATATCAAAAAGTATCATTCCACCGTGGGGTAAATCTAGTGCATGCTAGCATTCCCTCTTGCACAAGAACAAGTGCATCTCGAACATCATTCCACCTTGGGGAAAAACCAGTGTTTTCTATCTTTCTCTCTTGCATAAGCACAAGCACATATCAAACAACATCATTCAAGTGTGTTAGCTTTCTCTCTTGCACAAGCACATCTTGAACAACATCATTCCTGTGTGTTATCTTTCTCTCTTGCACAAGCACAAGTGCATATTGAAAAACATCATTCTACCATGGAATAAAACTAGTGCATGATAGCTTTTTCTATTTCATAAGCACAAGCACATCATTCCACCCTAGGAGAGAGTTAGTGTGTGCTAGATTTCCTTCTTCCACAAGCAGAAGCTCATCTCAAACAACATTATTCCATCATGGGTGAAAGATATGACATGCTAGATTTCCCTCCTGCACAAGCACAAACGCATCTCAAACATCATTCCATTATGGGGGAAAGCTATCCCATGCTAGTTTTACATCTTGTATAAGCACAAGCACTTCTCAAACAACATCATTGCAATGTGTCATAGTTTTTTGTTCTGCACAAGCACAAATACATCTCAAACATCATCATTCCATTGTAGGGAAAAAGTAGCGCATGCTAGCTTTCCCTCTAGCACAAGTATAAGCACATCTCGAAAAATATCATCCCACCCATGGAAAAGCTAGTGCGTGATAGATTTTCCTCTTGCACACACACACACGCATCTCTAACAACATCATTCCACCATGGGGGGATGTGAGCTAGCTTTCCATCTTGCACAAGCATAAGTGCATCTCAAACAACATCATTCCATTGTGAGGCATGCTAGCTTTTCCTCTTGCAGAAGCACAAGCGCATCTCAAAAAATATCATTCCACCATCGGGAAAATCTAGCACTATGAGGGAAAGATAGTGCATGCTAACTTTCCATCTTGCACGTGCTAACTTTCCATCTTGTGCAAGATGGAAAGTTAGTGCATGCTAGCTTTCCCTTTGCACAAGAAAAAATGCATCTCGAACAATATCATTCCACTGTGTGGAAAGTTAACACGTGCTAATTGTTCATCTTGCACAAGAACAAACACATCTCGAACAACATCATTCCATTGTGGGGGAAATCTAGTGTGTGATTTCTTTCCATCTTGTACAAACACAAGCGCATCTTGAACAACAACATTTCATTGTGCGGGAAAACTAATGTGTTCTATGTTTTTGTCTTGCATCTCAAACACAATTGTTCCATTGTGGCTGAAAGCTAGCACTTCCTAGCTTTCTCTCTTTCATAATCACAAGAACATATTGAACAACATCAATCCACCTTGAGGGAAAGATAGCGCTAGCTTTCCCTCTTGCACATGCCCCAGTGCATCGAATAACATTATTCCAATGTTGGGGAAATCTAACACGTTCTAGCTTTCCCTCCTTCACAAGCACAAGGTCATATTGAACAATATCATTCCACCATCAAGGAAAGTTAGCACGTACTGGTTGTTTGTCTTGCACAAGCACAAGCGTTTCTCAAAAAAAATCATTCCACTATGGGGTAAATATAGCACATGCTAGTCTTCTCTCTTGCACTAGCACAAGTGCATATCGAATAACATTATTCCACCGTTGGGGAAAGCTAGCGTGTGTTGGATTTCCCTCCTTCACAAGCACAAGTTCATATCAAACAACATCATTCCACCATGGGGGAATGCTAGCGCATGTTAGCTTTCCCTCTTACAAAAGCACAAGCGCATCTCAAACAACATCATTCCAATGTCAGGAAAAGCTAGCGCATGATGACTTTCCCTCTTTCAAAAGCACAAGCGCAACTCGAACAACATCATTCCACTGTGGGGGAAAGATAGCGCATGCTAGCTTTCCCTTTTTCACAAGCACAAACACATCTCCAACATCATCATTCCACCGTGTGGAAATCTAGGCACAAGAGCATCTCGAACAACATCATTCCATTGTTGGGGAAAGCTAATGTGTGCTAGGTTTTTTTCCTGCACAAGCACATCTCGAACAACATCATTCCATTATGGGGGAAAGCTAGCATGTGCTATTTTTATTTCTTCCACAAGCACAAGCACATCTCAAACAACATCATTCCATCATGGAGGAAAGCTAACATGCCCTCTTGCACAAGAACAAGTACATATCGAATAACATCATTCCACCGTGGGGAAATCTAGTGCATGCTAGCTTTCCCTACTTCATAAGCACAATTTCATCTCTAACAACATCATTCCACCATCGGGGAAAGCTAGTGCGTTCTAGGTTTCCATCTTGCACAAGAACAAGCATTTCTCGAATAACATCATTTTGTCATAAGGGAAAGCTAGCATGTCTACTAGCTTTCCCTTTTGCACAAGCGCAAGTGCATATTGAATATCATTCCACCATAGGAGAAAACTAGAACGCGCTAGCTTTCCCTCCTTCACAAGAACAAGTTCATCTTGAACAACATCATTACAACATGGGGGAAAGTTAGTGCATGCTAGCTTTCCCTCTCGCAGAAGAGAAAGTGCATCTCAAACAACATCATTCCAATGTGGGGGAAAGACAATGCATGATATTTTTCCCTCTTACAAAAGAACAAATGCATATTGAACAACACCATTCCATTGTGGGGGAAAGCTAGTGCGTGTTATCTTTCCCTTTTGCACAAGAACAAGTGTATCTTGGAAAACATTATTCCACCATGTGGAAAGATAACGTGTGCTAGATTTCTGTCTTGCATAAGCACAAGCACATCTCAAAAAACAACATCATTCCATTATGAGGGAAAGCTATCATGTGCTATATTTTCGTCTTGCGCAAGCGCATCTCAAACAACATCATTTCATTGTGGGGGATAGCTAGCACGTGCTAGCTTTCTCTCTTTCACAAGCACAAGCACATCTCCAACAACATCATTCCACCATGGGGGAAAGCTAGCCTATGCACATGCACAAGTTCATATCGAATAACATCATTCCAATGTAGGGGATTGTTGGTTATCCCTCCTTCACAAGCACAAATTCATCTCAAAAAAATGCCATTCCACCAGCTAGGAAAGTTATCATGTGCTAGTTTTTCATCTTGCATAAGCACACGTGTTTATCAAACATCATTCCACCTTGGGGGAAAGGTAGCGCATGCTAGCTTTATCTCTTGCACAAGCACAAGTACATATCGAATAACATCATTACACCATGTGGGAAAGCTAGTGTGTGCTAGCTTTCCCACATTCACAAGCACAAGTTCATCTCGAACAACATCATTCCACCGTGGGTGAAAGCTAGCACATGCTATCTTTCCCTCTTACACAAGCACAAGTGCATATTGAATAACATCATTCCACCGCAGGGGAAAGCTAGTGCATGCTATTTCTCCTTCTTGAAAAAGCACAAGGGCATCTCGAACAACATCATTCCACTATGGGGAAAGCTAGTGTTTGCAATCTTTATCTTTTACACATACATAAACACATCTCCAACAACATATTCCACCATCCTAAAAGCTAGCGCATGTTTGCTTTTCGTCTTGTGCAAGAACAAGCGCATCTCGAACAACATCAATCCATTTTGGGGGAGAGATAGCACGTGCTAGCTTTCCATCTTGCACAAGCACATCTCAACCAACATCATTCCATTGTGGGGGAAAGCTAGTGCATGTTAGCTTTCTCTCTTGCACAAGCACAAGCACATCTCGAACAACATCATTTGACCATGGGGGAAAGTTATCTTTCCCTTTTTCACAAGCACAACTGCATATCGAATATCATCATTCCACTGTGGAGAAAAGCTAGAGAATACTAGCTTTCCCTCCGTTACAAGCACAAGTTCATATCGAACAACATTCCACCTTTGGGTAAATATAGTGCAAGGTAGCTTTCCGTATTACACAAGGACAGGTGTTTCTCCAACAATATCATTCCACTGTGGGGGAAACCTAGCGCATGCTATATTTCTCTTTTGCACAAGCACAAGTGCATACCGAATAACATCATTCCAATATGGAGGAAATCTAGCACGTGCTAGCTTTGCCTCCTTCACAAGCATAAGTTCATCTTGAGAAACATCATTCAGTAGTGGGGGAATGCTAGTGCACCATTAGCTTTCTCTCTTGCAAAAGCACAAGCACATCTCAAACAATATCATTCCACCACCAGGGAAAGTTAGTTCATGCTAAATTTCCATCTTGAGAAATCACAAGTGCATCTTGAACAACATCATTCCACTATGGGGGGAATCTAGCACTTGCTGGATTTCTATTTTGCATAAGCACAAATGCATTTCGAACAACATCATTCCACCATGTGGAAATATAGCATGTGCTAGCTTTCTTCCATGCACAAGCACAAATGCATCTCGAGAAATATCATTCCACTATGGGGAAAAGCTACTACGTGCTAGCTTTCCATCTTGCACAATGGTATCTTGAACAACATAATTCTATTGTGGGGAAAGCTAATGCATGCTAGCTTTCTCTCTTTCACAAGCATAAGAACATCTCAAACAACAACATTCTAATGTGGGTGAAAGCTAGCTACCTTTCCCTCTTGCACAAGCAAAAATGCATATCGAATAACATCATTCCACCATGGGGGAAAGCTAGTATGTGCTAGCTTTCACCCATTCATAAGCACAATTTCATCTCGAACAACATCATTCCATCGTATGAGAAAGTTATCATGTACTAGCTTTCTGTCTTGCACAAGCACAAGAATTTCTCGAACAACATCATTCCACCATGGGGGAAAGCTAGTGCATGATAAGCACAAGTGCATATCGAATAACATCATTCCACTGTGGGGGAAAGATAGCACGTGCTAGCTTTCCCTTCTTTAGAAGCACAAGTTCATCTCAAACAGCATCATTACACCATGGGGCATGCTAGCTCTTCGTCTTGCAGAGGCACAAGCACATCTCAAACAAAATCATTCAAATGTCGGGGAAAGCTAGCATGTGCTATATTTCACTCTTGCAAAAGCGCAAGCACATCTTGAACAACATCATTCCACTATGGGGGAAAGCTAGCATGTGTTAGCTTTCCCTTTTTCCCAAGAATAAACATATCTCCAACAACATCATTCCACTGTGTGGAAAGCTATCACGTGCTATTTTTATGTCTTGTGCAAACACAAGGACATCTCGAGCAACATCATTCCACTATGGGGTAAATCTAGTGCATGCTAGATTTTTATCCTGTAGAACTGCATCTTGAACAACCCATTGTAGGGGAAATCTAACATGTGTTATATTTCTCTCTTGCACAAGCACAAGCACATCTCGAACAACATCATTCGACCATTGCGGAAAGCTAGCTAGCATGTGCTAGCTTTCCCTCTTACACAAACACATGTGCATATTCAACAACATCATTCCACTGTGGCAAAAAGCTAGCGCATGCTAGCTTTCCCTCTTTCAAAAGAACAAGTTCATCTCGAACAACATCATTCCACCATTTGGGAAAGCTAGCATGTGCTAGCTTCCCGTCTTGTACAAGTACAAGAGTTTCTCAAACATCATTCCACCTTGGGGGAAAGCTAGCATGTGTTAGCTTTCCCTCTTGCACAAGCACAAGTGCATATCAAATAACATCATTCCACCATGGCGGAAATCTACTGAGTGCTAGATTTCCCTCCTTCACAAGCACAAGATCATCTCAAACAACATCATTCCACTGTGAGGGAAAGCTAGCTTTCTGTCTTGCAGAAGCAAAAATGCATATCAAACAACATCACTCCATCGTCAGGAAAAGCTAGTGTGTACTAGATTTGCGTTTAGCAAAAGCACAACTGCATCTCAAACAAGTTCATTCCACTGTGGGGAAAAGCTAGTGCATGCTAGATTTCCCTTTTGTACAAGCATAAATGCATCTCCAACATCATTCCATTGTGTGGAAAGCTAGCGTGTGCTAGATTTCAATCTTGTACAAGCACAATCACATCTCGAACAACATCATTCCACTATGGAGGAAAGATAGCGTGTGATAGCTTTCCATCTTGCAAAAATGCATCTCGAATAACATCATTCAATTGTGGCGAAAAGCTAGCACGTGCTAGCTTTCTCTCTTGCACAACCACAAGTATAAGCACATCTCGAACATCATTTTGTTGTGGGGGAAAGCTAGCACATGTTATTTTACCTCTTACAAAAGCACAAGTGAATATTGAATAACATCATTCCACCGTAGGGGAAAACTAGCGCATGCTAGCTTTCCCTCATTCACAAGCAAAAGTTCATCTAGAACAACATCATTCCACCATCGAGGAAAGGTAGCGCATGCTAGCTTTCCGTCTTGCACAATCACAAGTGTTTCTTGAACATCATTCCACTGTGGGGGAAAGCTAGCACATCTCTTGCACAAACACATGTGCATATCGAATAATATCATTCCACCATGGGGGAAAGATAGTGTGTGATAGCTTTCGCTCCTTCATAAACACAATTTCATGTCGAACAACATCATTCCACTGTGGGGGAAAGCCGACACATGCTATCTTTTCCTTTTGCAAAAGCACAAGTGCATCTCAAACAACATCATTCCAATATCTGGAATAGATAGCATGTGCTAGTTATCCCTCTTGCAAAAGTGCAAGTGCATCTTGAATAACATCATTCCACTATGGAGGAAAACTATCACATGCTAGCTTTCCCTTTTGAACAAGCACAAAAGCATCTCCAACAACATCATTCCACGATGTCGAAAGCTAGTTTTTCATCTTGTGAAAGCACAAACACATCTTGAAAAACATCATTCCACAAATGGGGAAGGCTAGCGCGTGCTAGCTTTCCTTCTTGCACAAGTGCATATTGAACATCATTCCATTATGGAGGAAAGCTATCTCTTGCACAAGCACAAGTGTATATCGAATAACATCATTCCACCGTGGAGGTAAAGCTAGCACATGCTATATTTACCTCTTGCACAAGCAAAAGAGGAGATAGAATAACATCATTCCATTGTAGGGGAAAGCTAGCGTGTGCTAGCTTTCCCTTCTTCACAAGCAGAAGTTCATCTCAAACAACATCATTGAATAGTCGGGGAAATCTAGCGCATGCTAGCTTTCCATACTACACAAACACAAACATTTCTCGAACAACATCATTCCACGATGGGATAAATCTAGCGCATGCTAGGTTTTCCTCTTATACAAGAAAAAGTGCATATCAAATAACATTATTCCATCATAGGGGAAAGCTTGTGCGTGCAAACTTTCCATCCTTCACAAGCACAAGTTCATCTTGAGCAACATCATTCCACCATCAGGGAAAGCTAGCGCATGCTAGTTTTCCCTCTTGCAGAAGCACAAGGGCATATCAAACAACATCATTCCATCGTCGGGGAAAGCTAGTGCATGCTAGCTTTCCCTCTTGCAAAAGTAAAAGGGAATCTCAAACAACATCATTCCACTGTGAGGGAAAACTAGTCTATGTTAGCTTTCCCTTTTGCACAAGCACAAATGCATCTCCAACAACATCATTCCACAGTGTGGAAAGCTAGTGCATGCTATCTTTCCGTCTTGTGCAAGAACAAGCGCATCTCAAACAAAATCATTCTATTGTGGGGGAAAGTTAGCGTCTGCTAGTTTTTCATCTTGCACAAACGCATCTCGAACAACATCATTCCATTATGGGAGAAAGCCAGTGCATGCTAGCTTCATTTTTTGTACAAGCACATGCACAACTCGAACAACATAATTCCACCATGGTGGAAATCTAGCACAAGCTAGCTTTCCCTTTTTTACGAGCACAAGTGCATATCGAATATCATCATTCCAACGTGGTGGAAAGCTAGCACGTGCTAGATTTCCCTTCGTCGCAAACACAAGTTCATCTTGAACAACATCATTCCATCGCCGGGGAAAGCTAGCACGTGATAGCTAAACACAAGTGTTTCTCGAACAACATCATTCAATCGTGGGGGAATGCTAGCTTTCGCTCTTGCACAACCACAAGTGTATATTGAATAACATCATTCCATCGTGGGGGGATAGCTAGCACATGTTAGCTTTCCCTCATTCACAAGCACAAGTTCATCTCAAACAACATCATTCCACCGTGGATGCTAGCTTTCCCTCTTGTATAAGCACAAGCACATCCACCATTCGGGAAATCTAGCATGTGTTAGCTTTCCATCTTGCATAAGCACAAGTGTTTCTCGAACAACATTCAACCGTGGGGAAAATCTAGCAAATGCTAGATTTCCCTCTTGCACGAGCATAAGTGCATATCGAATAACTTCATTCCACCATGGGGGATAGCTAACATGTGTTAGCTTTCCCTCCTTCACAAGCACAAGTTCATCTCAAACAACATCATTCCACCATGGAGGAAAGCTTGCTAGCTTTCCCTCTTGCAGAAGCACAAGCGCATCTCAAACAACATCATTCCACCATCACAGAAAGCTAGCGCGTGCTAGGTTTACCTCTTGCAAAAGCACAAGTGCATCTTGAAAAACATCATTCCACTGTGGTGGGAAAGATAGTGCATGCTAGCTTTCGATTTTGCGCAAGCACAAATGCATCTCAAATAACATCATTCCACCGTGTGGAAAGCTAACGTGTGCTAGTTTTTCGTCTTGCGCAAGAACAAGAGCATCTTGAGCAACATTATTCCATTGTCGGGGAACAAGCGCATCTGGAACAACATCATTCCATTGTGGGGGAAAGCTACCACGTGCTAGCTTTTTCTGTTGCACAGGCACAAGCATATTTCGAACAACATTATTCCACCGTGGTGGAAGGCTAACGCATTCTAGTTGCTAACTTTCCCTCTTGCACAAGCACAAGTGCATATCAAATAGCATCATTCCACTATGGGGGAAAGCTATTGCTTGCTAGCTTTTCCTCCACAAGCACAAGTTCATCTCGAACAACATCATTCCACCATCTACGAAAGCTTGCACATGCTAGCTTTTCATCTTGCACAAGCACAAGCATTTCCCGAACAACATCATTGCACCTTGGGGGCATGTTGGTTTTCCTCTTGCACAAGTACAAGTGTATATCGAATAACATCATTCCACCGTGGGGGAAAGATAGCATGTGCTATCTTTCCCTCCTTCACAATAACAAGTTCATCTTGAACAACATCATTCCAATGTGGGTGAAAGCTAGTGCATGCTAGTTTTCCCTCTTGCAAAAGCAAAAGCGCATCTCAAATAACACCATTCCACCATCGAGGAAAGTTACAACGTGCTAGCTTTCCCTCTTGCACAAGCGCAAGCGCAACTTGAACAACATCATTCCACTATGGGGAAAGCTAGCACGTGCTAGCTTTCCCTTTTACACAAGCACATATGCATCTTAAACAATATCATTCCACTGTGTGGAAAGCTAGCACATGCTAGCTTTCCTTCTTGAACATCATTCCTCTATGGGGGAAATCTAGTGCGTGTTAGCTTTCCATATTGCACATGCATATCTCGAACAACATCATTCCATTGTGTGGGAAGGCTAGCGCATGCTAGCTTTCTCTCTTACACAATCACAAGCACGTTTCGAACAACATCACTCCACCATGGGGGAAAGCTAGTGCATGCAAGCTTTCCCTCTTGCACAAGCACAAGTGCACATCGAATAACATCATTTCACTATGGGGTGCTAGATTTCCCTCCACAAGCACAAGTTCATCTCAAACAACATCATTCCACCATTAGGGAAAGCTAGCGCATGCTAGTTTTTTGTCTTGCACAAGTACAAGCCACGTATTGGTTATTGGATTCATGGATCAATCTCTATATTAGAATTTTACACTACCATGTTTGACATTTTCATAAGGAAATTATCTCCAAGAAAGATTTTTCCTCCATGTGATTCTTCATAATTGATTAACCACTCCATGTGAAGAGTTATCTAGAAGGAAGCTCCCAATTCAATCAATCATGCCTCCTCATGGACATTGGTCAAAAAACATGTAGAAGAGAGATACATGCTACCCTCACAACTATAAATCCCTACAACCAATTCCTCCTTATTTTCTTATCTCCCCTTCAAAGCATTGGGATTGCATTGGCTATTTTTATGTCCTCTTTGATGGCAGCTCCAACATATAAGCTCTTGTCACTTCCTACCTTTACTGCCATATCTTCCTCTAGATTTAGATTTCCTCCCACTAGATATCTCATAATTTCGCTCCATAGAGAATCCCCTAGTCACCAGAGCTTCTTAATCAATGTTTCTTTCAGAAGTTCTTATCCTTGCCTCCTCCTAAAACAATTGACCTACAATCTTAACTAGCTTTGAGGTCTAGATCCATGAGACCTCGGGGGGTTTCCCATCCTCCACCAACGAGACCCTTGCGAGAGTTTCCAAATTCATATCTAGGGATAGAACTTCCCCTTCCAGTAGGTATTCCTCCTCTTCTAGACATCAACAACAACCTACTTTCTTGAGATAGCAAACCAAGCCCTAGACCAACTCTTCTAGACAATCTTCCATCATGATTTTTTTCTCTTCGGCCTCAAATGCTAGGATAAACACATATACAGAGGTCGGTGATCTATAGGAGAGGAGTATTTACTCGTGCTCATTAGTCAAAAGGTTTAGGAAGCACTGAGGCTTCCTACCTTTCCCTTGTACCTTCTTTCAAGGCATCCCTCTATGGCATTTGTCTTTTGGCCCTTCACAACATGTGTATCACTTCAATTTTTTCAATAGCACTTTATTTTTTTCTATTAGAGATTAGATCTACTTTTATTTTGATATAGGAGTAGCGCGTCCAGACATAAGTGCAAGATAGCAATTAGAGTTCTTCTAATAGCCTTTTATCTTTAGTGTCATGTCCTTCGAATGAGACATATCTTAAATTTGAAAGAGAATGCTCCCCGAGGATCTCAACAACTTTTCAAGTCGAAGCTTCACCTAACTATCTTTCGCATTGTCACGAAATCAAAACCATCTTGAGATTATCCATACATATTAGATAAAGACCAAGGATTTCTCCCGCAATCAAAGAATTTAGTTTCCACTCTTCACTCTTCATTTGACATTTATAAAAAACCCTTAGTGTGCACCTAAAAAGGCTCACTCAAACCAAATTGATACTCTAGTTTTAGGCAAGATTTGAACTTTCAAGAAGACAATGGTAGTTTTAGGCACGTAGTAGGAAGTTTGAGCATAAGAAATGATGTGTCATATATGTATTCATAGTTGTAAAATATCCTCTTCTGAAATAAAACAAGAACTAGATCATGTGCTTTTGGACCCTCTTTGGTTTGGTCTAAGTCATCTAGATCATCATCATTTTCATTTAAGGGCAAAGTGGCAACATGCTTCTCATCCTCTAACACCTTCAAAGTGGCAACATTCTTTAAAACTTGCACTTTCCCCCGCTCATCCACTCTAGCTTCCTAGGAGACAATGCTGCTAGCACATGGAAAGATAAAAATAAAGAAAACCCTTATTAAGGCAAAAACATGTGGAACCCATGAGGACCATGCAATGCCATGTAACAAATTATATGCAAATCCCACAAACATTCCTATGCATAGGAGCTTGTGCTCTCTAAGATGACATGCCAAGAAGGGCATCATGAGCACTATGACACTGCATCAACAACCCCTACAATAAGCAGCAGAACTGTATAATGATAATTCTCAAAGTGGAATATTTCTTTTAGGTGGTACAACAAGGAACCTTGTACACCAGCATCAACAAGATTGTTGAAGAATGTTATAATTGTGATCTGTGCCAAAATCAAACTTCTCTTAAATATCTTAATTCTCATTGATTTATTGTGCAGGAGTTGAATTCAGTGAGAGGCTTGCTTACTATGTCATTACATTCAACTTGATCATCTATCTAAACATTGTAAGGCATGATGTGGTTCCAGCTTCTACAAAAAAATCTCAACCATTTCCAAGGTCCAAAATTTAGTTTATGAACATGAGATCTAAAACCATAGTTTTATTCATCTAAATCCATATCCAAAATGCACCTCGAAATTCAGAATGAAGTGGCTATCCTAGTGAGTGATCGCAGAGATGAAAATTAGAAGATAAGATTGTTATGAGTCCAGGACCAAAGAATCTATTTCGTACTACTTTTTGCCTCCCTCAATACCATTATTCAATGCAAAAGTGTTGCAGTAAGAGTTTTTAAATCCATTTGTGAATTGATTTCTCGTTTAAATTATGACGGAACTGGACCAAACATCGAGTGATTCCTTTATATATGATGATAAGATCTAATAATTGGCATTCTACCATGTTCAATGAGTTCAGTAAGGGTTTTGATGCCACTAGCTCATTGTGTGCAAAAAATTTATATCATATTGAGTATATTGTTTGACTTTGAGAGTGTGTTTCCTTTTTTCATAATGCAAATTTTAGGAATAGCTAAAGCTGAAGGTCAATGGTCATTTGTAACTTTTGCCAATGTTTTTGAAATTATGCTACGAAGCAAGCTAACTTGAAGACATGTTGATATTTCTTTGTTATCCATCTAAGTTGCTTACACCAGGTCTTGCTCAAATTTCATATATAAAATGCTACCATTAAGAGGGAGCACAAAAATGGGGTTTTCTCCTCCAAGATTAACAAAACAGAATCAACAAACAAATGTGGATTTTATAGGTAGATCTACAAATCATGGTATGCTATACTATTAAAAACATCAAGAATAAACCATTACAAAACTCTCCAATTTCTCATGATTTTTCCTAGTGGCTAGCTCACAACTACATGAATGCCACATATAACCCATCAACATCAAAAAATACAATTAATATCTTCAACAACAACCTCCTTACACCATGCATTCTCCAACACTTATGCATGTAGTCCAAATAGTATCTTGTTCCTTCTTGTCATTGAAGGATATAATAATAAATCTCCCTTTCTTGGTGCACTAAAGGAATTTGGTTTCCCAACAATGTTTATCAACCTTTATCACCTTGTTGGCATGTTTGGAGTAGCATAATGACCGATTTTTCCTACCCGACAAGAAACTTAGCCATGTAAACCCTAGAAGACAATCAAATAGACCTCGGAAGAGGAAGCTTGGGAAAATCTCAAACTATGTAAGAGTAAAACTGCCATGCTTAATGTGTTCTTTAGTCAGACGCTCCCATCCAAGATGGACGAAACAAAAGAACTCTTCAATGCTCTGTTGTGGATAAGAGCTGAACAATTCACACTGAAATTTATTGGAGTAAAACGCTGAGGCTTAGCAAGATACCCAACAGGCTGTATACAATTCGTAGGCACATTGTACGGACGTGTTCGACCTCTTGGAAGGAGAACTTGGTCTATACTACTTCCAAGAATGAGAAGTTGGCCCTTACAGCCTTTATACAGCTGTGTGGGTGACAGAAAGTTTCTCACGGAGGATCAATTCATCTCAGTCAATAAATTCCAATCCAAGAAGAGAAGAATTTGCCCAGGTGACGGTAAAATCAGCCCAAAGAGATGCAAATCCGCCCAGGCAAATGAAAAACGTCCCAACAATATCTAAAAAACGCACATTTAGAAACACCCAGCAACATTTAAAAATGCTCAGGCACATCTAAAAAACGCCGGACAACATTTAAAAATGCCCAGCAACATTAAAAAAACGCCCATGCACATTTAAAAACAACCCATACAATGTAAATTCACTCAGCAATTACAAAAACGCTTAAGGCACATAGGAATTCGACCCAACCAAGGAGAAACTCGTCCAGCAATGTCTAAAAACGCCCAGACAAGGAGAAAATCGACAGGCAAGTGCCATTCGACTCAGACAAGAGAATTTGCAGCATAGAGGAGTGATAAATTCGCCCAACAGCTGAAAAAACAAAATTAGCAATTTCCTGCTTAATTGCAACAGCTAAATTTTAATAGCCATTGATTTAAGATATCGTGGATGGTTGGATTATACGAGCTGTTGTATTTGGATTTCATTAATGAAGTGAATTCAGAAAACATACTTTGTATACCAATGTACACAGGAATCGCCTGCTCAAAGGGATGCATTGTTCATATTTGTAATTCATTGTCCCATGGATTTAACCCACATGGTATTATCGTTAAATTTATCACAGCCAAGAATGCATTCACTATGAGAAACTGCTAACAGAGCTAAAGAAGCATTTCAGAGAAAAGGAAATGCTACACAACATAGAGAAACTCATACCAAAAAAAACAGCTTTAAATGGAAGGTTCTGTCTATTATTCCTACAATCTCTGATTACTATTTTCACTTGGTTTATTGTCTATTCTCCTCTCCTTGGCACAAAAGACCCATTGAGAGTGAAATTACATGAAGAAATAAGGAGAACTATAAGGTAAGGGAAGGCCAACATCCATGGCCCTTCACTTCCCATTACTTAGCCTTTCTTTCCTATTTATTTCTTTATTTTTGTTTTGCATACATTTGTCTTATTTAACATTACAATGCATCATCTTCACATAATTTAATAACCTTTATGAACTGCTGAAATAATCTTACAAGGACTAAGTCTTATACCCATCATTGATTGGGATCCAATTCGGATCAGTGGTATTATGCAACACAACTACAATTTTTTTGTCTTTATGCTGAAATAATCTTACAAGGACTAAGTCTTATACCCATCATTGATTGGGATCCAATTCGGATCAGTGGTATTCTGCAACACAGTTACAATTTTCTTGTCTTTATGCTGTCTCAAGAAAGTACTGCAGTTTAGCAAAAGGTTGCCAAATTTAACAAACAGGAGGCTTGAGACTAAGTCATGTAGAAGTGTGGCAAGCATCCTTATATTTTTCATCCTTTTCAATTGATTATAGAAAAATATCTTTGTCAATCACAACTTTTTCTGCCTCTAACAACAAATCTCACCATAGGAATATTTGTTGGTGAGCCTTCAGCCATTCATATGCCATTGCCTCATCATTCTTATTACTAAACTGTGACAAACCTCTAAAATCTTAAAGCTGCCATTGATTTTTTCATATAGCTAACTCAATGATGATGAATTGTATAGTGCCCTTTCATTATTGTTTCAGTAGTTGCAAACATATTTGGTACTGTAAGAATGACTCGTGTTGGAAATGTTGAACAGGATCAACATCGAGGTAGCATTCATTAGTAGGACAAAACCTTCAAAAAATTGTTAGAAAGGGAAGCACTGCTGTCACACAAAAACTAAAGCTAGGGACGTAAGGAAGTTAGCATGGGCTAGACACAAAAAAATAAGAGAAATTCTAAGGGAGTTTGTTAACTGCTGAAAGTTGTGAAATTCTAAGGGAGTTTGTTAACTGCTGAAAGTTGTTAAGAGGGGCCCAAAGTTAAGGAAGCTCAAAGACCCGAGGACAGGATGTTGGAGGAAATATAAATCTCATAATGGCATGTTGGAGGACATATAAATAGTGCTTACTTTGTTCCAACAGCACAAGTCAACCAAAACAAAATTGGTCATATATAGGTGGAACCTAATAGAATTGACAAAAAAGGTCCGATCTAGAATAGTACCTGTTACAACTCATATTGTATAAGGTTCCATCTTCTGATTTTCACCATAGGCCTATTGAATCTCCTGTTGATTTTAATATTCATCATACAATGAATGTGCATAAGGAGGAACCATTTGAAAGCTTTCCCTCAACCCTATACTTGATGAATCTAAAGGAGAATGAAGTTGAAACAAACCATGCTATTTGGATATCTCAACCCTATCACCTTTGATAAGATTTACCTCTACAAGCAAATGACTTGCTTTTATATTCTCACAACCAGGAAAATAATTGCATTGATTTAAATGTTGGGCTGCTCTTGGATTGCAGGTTCAACCTTGTGAGAACTATTAAACTCCCTAAAAATGAGGATAATCATTTATCACCATCTCTAAGCATATTATTCTTTGCTTTGATATTTTAGAGTAGGCATCATTTCACCTTCTCATTTTTGTCTTCAATGTTCTATGCAAAATGGGTTCCATAGTCCTCGTGTTATCATAAAGCATGAACCAAAAATTATGCTTGAATAAAGAAAATATGTGCAACATCGAAATTTTTTATGGATGCATTAATCGAGTTACTGTGTAGCCTTCAATTAACTGAGAAATGCCACTTTTATCTACAATAATTTAGATTTTTGTGATGTTAACCTCTTTTTCGAGCTGAATAGTATCTCTACCAATATCATTGTCTCCCTCAATTTGTAGCAGGACCTTACCAGATCGAAGATTAATAGTTTTTAATATGGAATTTGTGATGAAAAAATAATCAAAGGCAGCTTTTGATAACTAATGAACTTTGATCAATGATCAAATGCCCACATAACACCCACAATGACCAACATCTCTACACCGATCTCTCTAGTGAAATAACCTCTTTTTCTTACCCAAGTACAACACCATGGCAAACCAACTTTAATCAACATAGCAATGTGAATTTTGACTATCGAATCTACTATAAGTCATTTGTGCCAATTATGATGCCCATGTATCTGCAAATACCTAACTCTTCTATTTCAAATTTAATCCAACAAAAACATGAGTATGATAAACTACTTTTATATATTTAGCCAAACTTATGACAAATTCATATTAACTTGCCTTAAGATTATGAAAAATAGTAAATCAACTAGTTGTATTAGTGGCATGAGTTAAAGTGCATGGAGTTATATATGCATGTTATCACTCAAAGCCTTGAGAGTACAGATGAGGCCATTTACAGCTTATGATCTATTTGCTTGTTTAATTCCCATCAATGGTTGTTCTTTCTTATTCCAAACAAAGAGTATAGAATCAGTAGCCACAAGTCTTTTAGCACCTAAACAAACACTCTATCCTATTGTGAATAAATGCATCTTAGTCTAAGCCCAAAAATATGCCGAAATTTACATTCACTTTACAAAATTATTTTCCACTTAGGATCTACCAGGTGGACATCACTACATATTTTTTCAATAAAAAGATTAGTATGTCTGTGTGGGTTAATTACACATATAGGAAAGTCCTCCATTCATGGGCCTCCTTTGGATGACTGCAAATTGTAGCAAATGATGAGAGTAATAGCTTCTTACAACCATCATAAACCATTATTTCCAATAAATTTAAAGTGCCAACTATGTTGTTGTTATAGTAATATATGTGGCAATTCTAGAAAGCGAGGTTCTGGATCCCAAGGAATATTTTCAATTTTGATAAGTCTAATCTTGACCTCATACAAAGTGCCTTTTTGATAAATGGATTCAGTATGCAAGATTGAGTGTTGGAATGCTTGGAGATTCCCAAATTTTGTGGTTGTGGTAAAAGAAAAATTTTAGCCTAGAGATGTAGAAAGGTCGTATAGAAAATGCTCCAAGACTATCCCCATTATCCATTGTATTAATTTGATTTGGAATTGTGGTAGAAGGCAACAACTCAACGTTCACTCACACATTGTATAAACTTTAAATCTTGAACTTTTGACCAGCACTTGCAACAAATAGAATAGTCATATGTATTAAGAGATGGGTGCACTGATCAAATTTGATTGATGATAGACTTATGGCTTTCTCATCACAAAAAGAAGCAATATTTTGTTTCCATTTGACAGTCTCTTGCCTAGAACACCCTAGTTGTAGAATATGGTAGGGCATGTTCCAAGTGGTGTTTTGTTTGAAACATATTGACGAGCTGTAAGTTGAGCCTAGTTATGGCAAGGGAAAAATAAGGAAGGTTATAGAAAATGTGGTGGAACATGGAACTTATTGGCAACAACTAAGAGTTACTTATTTGGGAAAAGAAGGCACATTCATGGAAACTTCGTTCGGGCATGTTCATGACACATTTGTCACAACAGAGAGGACATGTTGTTGGAGAAGATTTATTGAACAATCATGGTGGGATTGGTGTGCATATTCTCCATTACAAAACCTGTTTTGCACTCAAAATTTCGGCTATGGCAGGATTTATGAGAAGGGATCATTTCCACCATTAGTTTCATCATCTAATTTCCACCCACTAGTATAAAATCATACACATTACAATAATGGGTAATGAAATACAGAGGAAAATGTGAAGAAATAGCTTACTCTAGATTATTGTTAACTTTCCTACTCATCGAGGTCCATACAGGAATAGTCTGTGATGTTGATAATGATTGTTGAGCACTGATTCGAGCATAGGTCACGGAAAAGTTTTCTATCACCTATGCATTGCACCTTCTCACTTCTATCGATCTGGTACCTGTTCCAATTGCTTGGCATTTTCAGATCTTTCATATATGTTTCATTTATTTCTTAACAACTGGATATGGAACCATTATTGGTGGAACAGCCTGAAGATTCATTCATGTAGGTTATATAGATAAAGAGGGTATGCCCATAGATGCGCCTCCTATTATGGCTAGTGGATGTATATTCACTTGATTTGGTTGGATCTAAAATTGGTTATGCGATTATAGGATCTAAACCTGGAACTGGGTCTGAAACCTAGACTCTGAGGTGTGCAAGTACTTTGGCAATGGAAAACCAATTAGAAGAAGGCACAATGATGTGAACCAATGACCAAGACTTTTTCCCGGTCTCTCTCTGATACTTATGTCCCTTGATCTGGCCAATATGTTGGGTATTCACATTTGTGTATAATATGCATTGTAACTTTTAGGGCCTTGATTTTTTGGGAGGAACAAGAACGGTTTTTGTATATGAGAGCACTGATTCAAGCAGATGTCGTGGAAAAATTCTCCATCCCCTCTATATTGCATCTTTTTACTTCGATCGATCTCAAATGATTTGTGTTTTCAGATCTTTCATATATGTTTCGTGTGTTTGGAGAGGAACCAGAAGTAGAAGGGTTTTGGTAGGGTTTCTGTTTATGAGAGAAAGTTTATTACAAATTAAGCTAATTTTATCCACCTCTATTTGTTTATTTCCAATAAATAAATTAGTTAACTTTAATTTTTTTTATTTAGATGTATTAAATTAATTTATATTTTCATGGGTTATTTAGATGTATTAAATTAATTTATATTTTTATGGTGATTATATGTTCAAGATAGATTTTGTTAACTCTTCAACAAATAAAATTGCATTGATAAAAAAAAAAAAAAACCTTTGCCATAATTCTATTAAAAATACAAAATATTTTGTAAAATGTCTTTATTTAATAGGCATAATTTTAATATAGTGTAATTTTTTGGGATTTGAATTATGTTGGAGTTTAAACTCCAACACAATGTAAATTTTAGCAAGTTTAATTTTATTATAATTAATTGTGAAATTAGCCATAAATAAATTGGTTTGCAAATAAGAGGTAAGGTCTTGTTTAATCTTGTAGAAAACTTCCCTTGAGTGAACGGAATTTGACCATAAATAAAGTTTTGTTTCCCATCAATTAAGAACTCTAATCATTTTTTTAATGAGCTATGTCAAGTCAAAATAGGGAAAAATTCTAAATGCATTCTTCAACTTTGTACGGATCTTAAATCATGGTAGAAGTTAGCGAATGTCTAATTTTTTTTTCTGAAATATTATTTGATTTGTGGCTAGAAAGAGGATTAGTTTGCTACAAGATTAGCTTACTCCCAAGAGGCAGTTGTCAGGGAACAACTTAAAACTGCAACCAAGCAAAGTAGTATCCTCATTTCAACGATGGAGCTAAAGCACATTGCTTCTAAAAAACACACGATTATAAGGTAGATAACCTCAACAATCACCTATCGAGAAAGTAGATTTCTAGGGGATATTGTGGTGGGTTGAAACCACCTTTTAGTCTTATAATGAGAATTAAAATTATGTTTGGTTTGTTGACTACAACACATCTTTCCTTAGGTCATGACTAATACACCATAAAAGGCTCTCTAAGGTGATGACTACATTGTGGTCCAATTATTAATCAGTGGGATTTTTCCATCACTAGCCCAAGTTTGGGTCCCAAAGAAACATTGCCAAGTTAGGATATTGCCTGTGGAATCTGACCTGGGAATCCTTGTAGTGGCATGTTCCAGGGATGCAATTCCATTAACTCCTACCTGATATCGGTAGATATGAATAGATTTCGATAGTGGGTTAGGGGGGTATAAGTCCCGCCAAAATTTAAGGAGTGTTATGGTGTACAAGAGAGAGAGAGAGAGAGAGAGAGAGAGAGAGAGAGAGACTCTCTAAGGAATCTGGTAAAAGTGAAAGAATATTCCCTTTCTACTTAGTGGATTATTCTAGAGAAATTGTGGATTTCTAGTTAGAAGGAAATGATTGTGGCACTTTGTCGAGGAGGTTGACAACTCTAGGCCATTTGTCCTTGAACTTTCTAAACACTTTTTCCGTGACCAAAGAAAAAAAAGGAAATTGTCACACATGTTAGAGTGGTGTATTGGTAAAAGCATTGTTATTGCAATGGGAAAAGGTGTAATATTGAAATATCTCTTGTGTTATATTAATGTAAGTTTGTGCTATGTTGATATTAGTAGTGCTCCATGGATTATATTCTTAAATGATCTAATCCAATTATCTTGGAAAACTATAATTTATATAATTTGACAAAGTAAGAAGTCATTGTTCTAGATAAGACCTCGAAATTGTGGCACAAATTCATTAAGAGGCTTAACCCCTCATTCCAAGGGATAGCTCGGAACAAGTAGGTTATAAGTTTATAAACAATATCGAGCATGGGACTCTATGGGACGAATTCCTTTCATAGGCTTTACCTCTCATTTCTAAGGAAGATCATTCCAACAATAGCTTCACTCGTACTATCAACCCTCTTGAAGATAAACTATGGATTAGACAAGGGTTGGAAACAAGTGGACTATAAGGTTACAAAATATCAAGAATGGGACTCTATCAAACAAATTCATTCAAAGCCTTGGCCCCTTATTTCTAAGAGAGTTTTTTCCAATCACAACGTTGCTCAGACTATCAATCCTCCTAAGGAAAAATTATAGATGTGCAAGTGGATAATTTAATATTAAAGCTTTGATTTCATCAACTATGCATCATAGTCTAAAACCAGTTCCAATATCTATTTCGATTTAGTCAATTGTTTAAAATCTAAGTAGTTTTAATTTATATTTAAAATGGTATTTTGTTGTTATTAAACTCAATATAATGAATGGGGGTTAGGGGTTATAATTGTTGGGAATTAAAAGGGTTATACATGGGGTTCAAGATGAAACCTAACACCTACATTGTGAAATAATAACGGCGACTCTACAACAAAATAGGAAGGAGGATCAAACCCTTGCACAACAATTGGCTTTATCTAAGAGGTAGATTTGTCCTAGTGAAATTTGTATTGGAAGCTACACTTGTCTATTGACTCTCTCTTGCTTACATCCCAAAGGCCTTTCTCAACAAGATCAGAAACAAGTTCTTTAATTATGAAAGAAGAATAAGGAAGGTCTTCCTCTTGTCAAATAAAATTCCCTTACAAATCCCAAAGACATGGGAGGATGGGGGTTTGAACAAATATATATGTATAGAAGAGCACTTCCTTAAAAAAATGTATGGGGGGTCATTTCAACCAAAGGAAGAGTGGATTAGATCCCCCACAAAGAAGTATTCCACTAGATTTTCCTCTAGGGAAGCTTTAGTGTTAACCTTTCCCTTAGTTGCAAGTTCACTAGCTTGGAACGTGGGTAAATTTCGAGAAAATGATGGCTTGAGAATAGACCCATGGATTGGGGGCTTCAAGGAGGTCTACACAGTCTCAGTAGCACCGAAGAACCTTCTTGTCCAACAAGTTTATGATTCTTTAGTAGATCTATACGATGAGAACAAAGCATCTCTTTGGTCTAGTTATAACCTAATCTTGATGGGCTTATTTGGTGTAGAGTTCCCTTTTTGGTGGCATGTTGGCCAAGTATCACTACAAGGTAGGAATTCCTAATTGTCTTAGGTAGAGGTCCCCACAGAAAAGGGAGTGTCAGGTGTTATATCTCTTTGATATACGTGTGAGGTCCAACAATAGTACTCGACCCAATATCTCAGGGCACTAACTAAAGAGGCTTGACCATGCCCTTAACCATACTATTTGACTATAGAAGTACTAGAGAGTGATCTCCCCAAGTGTTGTTCTCCATGTACTATAGAAAAAAGATGACCAAATGGTTTACTTGGTTGGTCTCGGGATTCTAGGGGGTCTCCCAATATACACCAGGTACATGTGAGCTCAAATCCATAGTAGTGTTGTCTAATGCACAACCATTCGAAAGAGGCCTTCTGATATACTCTAGGTACGTGGAAGAACCACACTCTACCTAGGTTGTAGCACTGACAAGTAACGACAGCTCCTAAATTTAGAGATGTCAAAATACGTATGTTATCTCTATATGTCTCCTCTATGCCATATAAATTCCAAATCCCGAAACCTTCCAGAAAAAACAGTGTAGCGAAAATTCCAAGAAGACTTGTTTTGAAGAAACTAGTCCCAAGGATTGTCTAGCTCTGACACCAAATGTTAAGAACCAAATATCAAAATAGCATAAAAACCTTAGAATAAGTACTCCATGCCTTGACAAAGAGATAAATTCAGATAATAAGCCTCTCTGAGGGGGAAACCTCCTTATACATCATATGAATTCACAAATACAAGATGATTCCAAATGAAAGGTCTCCTTGATATATATATATATATATATATATATATATATATATATATATATATGAGACTAGGAGGTACAATTAAAACTAATGGACCCAAGACAACATAAATAAAATAACAATACTAATATATTATTCCCCAATTAAGAGGTAATGTGCCACAATTTAGGGCTTAACATAGTTAATGTGCCTCTTCACTCTAATCAAAGGTGTCTCTGAACCTTGGCCTCTACAATTTTGTAATGTGAGTGAGTAACAATACACATAGTCCGTGTATTTCTCACCCCCTTGTAATTTTCTCCCGAGCATAATAAAAATCCCATTTAAATGATGATATCTGAGAGTTAATGCATTCTATTATTGGGTATTTTTTTTATGAGTTGTAGTGTCCTATGCATATTTTGTTGAAGTAAATTTTCAACCTGTAGCACTTGCACACATATTTTATTATCGTGGGGGAACCTTATCGACTCGCTAGGGTGTTTTCCTTTGCCCATAAATCATAGATGATATATATATCGAAGCATGGGATGGTCTGGGTGTCTATTAGTTGCCTCTAGACCATCTCCCCAATGTTTTTGACTCACCGTGGGTTGCCAAAATCACCCTTAGATGTTTTATATTCACTGTGGGTCGCCGAAATCACTCTTTGAATGTTTTTAAATGCCATTGGTCATCAAATTCGCCCTGCATAATTTTCTTTCAATTGGTGGTCATTAAATTCGACTTTCCCAAATTTTCCCTTTACAATTGGATGTCGAATCCACCTTTTATCTATTTGTTTTGCCCACAGGTCAACTCACTTTGACTGGGCTTCCCCTTTGGTCGATTTTCCTTCTTCATTCGATCAACAACATCCCTTGGTGGACCCGACATGGGTAAGCATGACTTGGGTAAATTTGACTTGGATCAATTCAACTTGGTTGACTTGCATTACCTCCGACCCGACTTGTTGCATATTTTCGACCCATTTGTTTCTTACTCGATTTGTGGACTTGATTGGTTAAGAATTTCTTGTAATCCAAATAGCTAAGGTTATAATTGTTTTATTTTGCAGAAATATTTGTGTTGATGAGACAGACAAGTCATAGGCCTACCGTTTATGGATCATCTTAGGGCATAAAATACAAACCAAGCATCATAATTGAGTTCTATAATCTCTTGAAAGTGGTTTTAGCCAAGTCTCACATGACCACATTACCCACAATTTCCTGACCAAGTGTCTTGAAAAATCAACTCCTAGTGCAAAAATTGTATTGTCTCTTAGTGAGCAAAACATTAGTTCCAAAGATCGCCAAATAATTTTTTTTTGGCTAGTGGAATCATAGAAGAGGGGTAACCCTAGCTATAATATGATGTTAGGAGTCCAATGCAATCAATGGTTCATTGATTCAATTCCTTGTTAGAGTTTTATGCCAAGTTGCAACTTGCTTCCTATAGTTATTCAGTGACACATGGAGAATTTGGTTTGGGGGAATAATAAAATCTAAATCAAGTAGCATAATTGAGTTTCGTAACCTCCTAGAAGTGTGTTTGTTCAAGTTCGAAATGAGAATGCTACCCATAATTTTCGAAGACAGTGTCTTGAAAAATCAACCCTTCATGTAAAAATTACATTGTCTCTTACTAAGAAAAACCCTAATTCCAGAAATCATCGAATAAAACATTTATTGGATAATGGAATCATAGGAGTGGGGTACCACTAGTTGTAATCTGATGGCAGGATTCCAATGCAACCAATTATTCATCAATCTGAGTCCATTTTAGAGTTTTATGTTGAGTTGCAACTCACTTCCTAAATCCATTTAGGTGCACATAGAGAATTTGGTCTCGGGAAATACAATTTAAACCAAGCAACATATTTGAGTTCCATAACCTCCTAGAAGTCTGTTTGGCCAAGGAATGCATGAGCACGCTACCCACAATCACACAAAACAATGTCTTGAAAAATCGACCCTTAGTGCAAAAATCTCATTGTCTCTTACTAAGCAAAGTCCTAGTTCCAAAGATCGTCGAATAAATAATTTTTCAAATAGTGGAATCATAGGAGAGGGGTACCCCTAGCCATAATCCGATGTTAGGAGTCCAACACAATCAACTGTTCATTGATCTAAGTGTTGGTTAGAGTTTTATGTTGAGTTGCGACTCACTTCCTAAATCACATTAAGAATTTGGCTTGAGGGCATAAAATATATACCGAGCATCATAATTGAGTTCTGTAAGATATTGCAAGTGTGTTTGGCTGAGGCCCACATGAGCACACTACCCACAATTACCTAAGAAATTTTCTTGAAAATCAACTCCTAGTGCAAAAATTGCATTGTCTCTTACTAAGAAAAACCTCCTAGGGAGAGCCAATTGTTGTGCCAAGGTTTGATCCTCCTTCCTATTTTGTTGTAGAATCAACACTAGTATTTCACAATATAGATGTTAGGATTCATCTTGAACCCCAAGTATAACCCTTTTAACTCCTAACAATTATAACCCCGAACCCATATTCATTATATCGAGTTCAATAACAACAAAATGCCATTTTAAATATAAACTAAAACCACTTAGATTTTAAACAACTAACTAAATAGAAATAGATATTGGAACTAGTGTTAAAGTATGATACATAGTTGACGAAATTAGAGCTTCATTGTTAAATTTTCCACTTGCATGTTTGTAATTTGTCTTTAGGAGGGTTGATAGTCCAAGCAACGTTGTGATTGGAAAAGACTCTCATAGGAATAAGGGGCCAAGGATTTGAATGAATTCGTTTGATAGAGTCCCATGCTTGATATATTGTAACCCGAAAGTCCACTTGTTCCCAACCCTTGTCTAATCCATAATTTATCTTCAAAAAGGTTCATAGTATGAGTGAAGATATTGTTGGAAGGAATTCCCTTAGAAATGAAGGGTTAAGCCTTTGAAAGTAATTTTCTCCATAAATTCCCATGCTTGATATTGTTTATAATCTTATAACCTACTTGTTCTAAGGTCTCCCTTAGAACGTGGGGTTAAAGATCTTAATGAATATGTGCCATAATGTCCCATTCTTGATATTGTTTGTAACCTTATTTTTCTACTTATTCTGAGGTCATATCGATAACTATGACTTCTTACTTTGTCAAATTATACAATTTATCGTTTTCCAAGATAATTGGATAAGACTATTTAAGAGTGTAATTCATGGAGCACTATTAATATCAACATAGCACAAACTTATGTTAATATAGCATAAGAGAGATTTTAATATCACACCTTTTCCCATTTCAATAGAAATGCTTTTATCAATACACCACTCTAACATGTGTGACAAATGCCTCTTTTTTCTTAACAATGGTTTTACCAATACACCACTCTAATATGTGTGACAATTGTCTTTTTTTTTATTTGGTTGAGAAAAAAGTGTTTAGAAATTTCAAGGACAAGTGGCCTAGAGTTGTCGACCTCCTCAACAAAGTGCCACAATCATTTCCTTCTAAACTAGAAATCCACAATTGCTCTAGAATAATCCATTGAGTAGAAAGGGAATATGCTTTCACTTTTACTAGATGTCTTAGACTCTCTCTCTCTCTCTCTCTCTCTCTCTCTCTCTCTCTCTCTCTCTCTCTCTCATACAACATAACACCCTTATTTTTTGACCAGAGTAGGGGACTTATTCCCCCCTAACCCACTATGGAAATCTATTAATATATATCGAGATCATATAGGAGTTAATGGAATTGCATCCCTGGGACATGTCACTCTGAGGATTCCTAGGCTATATCCCAAATGCAATGTCCTAACTTGACACCATCTCTTTGGGAATTAAAATTGGGATAATGATGAAAAAATCCCACTAATTAATAGTTGGACCACAATGTCGTCATCACCTTAGAGAGCCTTTTATGGTGTATCAGTCATGACCTAAGGAAAGATGTGTTGTAGTCAACAAACCAAACATAATTTTAACTCTCACTATAGGACTAAAAGGTGGTTTCAACCCACCACAATATCCCTTAGAAAGATAATATCTTGATAGGAGATTGTCAAGGTTATCTACCTTACAGTCGTGTGTTTTTTAGAAGAAATGTGCATTGACTCCATCCTCGAAATGAGGATACTACTTCACCTGGTTGCAGTTTTAATTTGTACATTGACAATTGCCTCTTGGGAGTAAGCTAATATTGTAGATACTGAATGAGCAGTGAGAATGAAATCAAATGTTTGTGGGAAAAGATCGGTAATTACCTTAGAGGTTATGTCAGTAGAAACACAGAATAAATTAATTATTTTTGCAGAAACACATGAGAGATTTCTAGAATATGTGCCAGGAGAAATTTTTAGATGGATGACAGTGAACCAGAAAAGGTAAGTGAGTTGAAGATATTGTCAAAGAAGTTTGTGTGGTTAACTAAATATGATAACCTTAAATAGTAAGTCATCAAATTTTTGGAATTGATGAAAGTTGGGGTATGTTGTGAATGACCCTAGGTTATTGAAGCTAAGATCCCATGACTATTGTTTTATTTAAAGCTCCTATAAAAATTATGAATTTTTTTTTCCAGAAGTTTCTAAAGATGAAAGTTCTATGAATATGATTTTGACTACATCAACTTAGTTCTTAAAGACACCCTCCTCATTGACTATTGAGAATATACCAATATGGATATTAGAGAAGAAGACACACCTTTGGTATTTAGGGGGTGTAACTTAGGATATATATATATTTGAACAGTTGCACATTAGACAACACTACTACGAATTTGAGCTCACATGTACCTGGCGTATATTGGGAGACCCCCTAGAATCCTGAGATCAACTGAGTAAACCATTTGGTCGTATTTTTTCTATAGTACACTGAGAAAAACACTCGGGGAGATCACTCTCTAGTACCTGGGTAGTCGAATAGTACAATTAAGGGCATGGTCAAGCCTCCTTAGTTAGTGCCCTTAGATATTGGGCCGAGTACTATTGTTGGACCTCACACGTATATCAAAGAGCTATACCACCTGACACTCCCTTGTCTGTGAAGACCTCTACCTAATCCAATTAGGAATTCCTACCTTACAGTGATACTTGGCCAACATGTCACCAAAAAGGGAACTCTACACCAAATAATCCCATCAAGATTAGGTTATAACTAGCCCAAAGAGATGCTTTGTTCTCATCGTATAGTTCTGCTAAAGAATCATAACCTTGTTGGATAAGATGGTTCTTCGGTGCTACTGAGACTATGTGGACCTCTTTTAAGCCCCCAATCCATGGGTCCATTCTCAAGCTGTCATTTTCTCCAAATTTACCCACATTCCAAACTAGTGAACTTGCAACTAAGGGAAAGGTTAACACTAAAGCTTCCCTAGAGGACAATCCAGTGGAATAATTCTTTGTGGGGGATCTAATCCACTCTTACTTTGGTTGAAATGACCCCCCATATATTTTTTTAAGGAAGTTCTCTTCCATACATATATATTTGTTCAAACCCCCATCCTCCCATGTCTTTGGGATTTGTAAGGGAATTCCATTTAACAAGAGGAAGGTCTTCCTTATTCTTCTTTCATAATTAAAGAACTTATTTCCGATATTGTTGAGAAAGGCCTTTGGGATGTAAGCAAGAGAGAGCCAATAGACAAGTGTAGCTTCCAATACAAATTTCACTCGAACAAATCTACCTCTTAGATAGAGCCAGTTGTTGCACGAGGGTTTGATTCTCCTTCATATTTTATTGTAGATTCATCATTATTCTTTCACAATGTAGTTGTTAGGCTTCATCTTGAACCCCATGTATAATCCTTTTAATTCCTAACAATTATAACCCCTAACCCCCATTCATTACATTGAGTTTAATAACAACAAAATACCATTTTAAATATAAATTAAAACTACTTATATTTTAAACAATTAACTAAATAGAAATAGATATTCGAACTAGTTTTAGACTATGATACATAGTTGATGAAATCAAAGCTTCAATATTAAATTATCCACTTGCACGTCTATAATTTTTCCTTAGGAGGATTGATAGTCTGAGCAGTGTTGTGATTGGAAAAAACTCTCTTAGGAATAAGGGGCCAAGGCTTTGAATGAATTTGTTTGATAGAGCCCCATTTTTTATATTTTGTAACCTTATAGTCCACTTGTTTCCAAACCTTGTCTAATCCATAGTTTATCTTCAAGAGGGTTGATAGTATGAGTGAAGGTATTGTTGGAAGGATCTCTCTTAGAAATGAGGAGTAAATCCTATGAAAGGAATTTATCCTATAGAGTCCCATGCTTGATATTGTTTATAACCTTATAACCTAGTTGTTCTGAGGTATCCCTTGGAATGGGGGTTTAAGCCTCTTATTGAATTCGTGCCACAATTTCAAGGTATTATCTAGAACAATGACTTATTACTTTGTCAAATTATATAAATTATAGTTTTCCAAGCTAATTGGATTAGATAATTTAAGAATATAATCCATGGAGCACTACTAATATCAACATAACACAAACTTACATTAATATAACATAAGAGAGATTTTAATATTACAGTTTTTCCCATTGCAATAACAATGCGTTTACCAATACACCACTCTAACATGTGTGATAATTGCCTTTTTTTTCTTTGGTCGGGGAAAAAATGTTTAGAAAGTTCAAGGACAAATGGCCTAGAGTTGTCAACCTTCTCAGCAAAGTGCCATAATCATTTCCTTCTAAACTAGAAATCCACGATTTCTCTAGAATAATCCACTCAGTAGAAAGGGAATATGCTTTCACTTTTACCAAATGCCTTAGACTCTCTCTCTCTCTCTCTCTCTCTCTCTCTCTCGTACACCATAAAACCCATTATTTTTTGGCTAGAGTAGGGGACTTATATCCCCCTAACCCACTATCAAAATATATTCATATCTACCGAGATCAGGTAGGAGTTAATGGAATTGCATTAGGATTCCCAGGTTAGATGCCAAAGGCAATATCCTAACTTGGCATCGTCTCTTTGGGAATCAAACTTGGGCTAGTGATGGAAAATCCCATTGATTAATAGTTGGACCACAATGTAGTCATCACCTTAGAGAGCCTTTTATGGTGTATTATTCATGACCTAAGGAAAGATGTGTTTTAGTCAACAAACCAAACATAATTTTATCTCTCATTATAGGACTAAAAGGTGGTTTCAACCCACCACAATATCCCCTAGAAAGCTAGTATCTCGATAGGTGATTGCTTAGGTTATCTACCTTATAATCATGTGTTTTTTAGAAGCAATGTGCTTTAGCTCCATCATTGAAATGAGGATACTACTTTGCTTGGTTGCAATTTTAAGTTGTTCTCTGACAATTGCCTCTTGTGAGTAAGCTAATATTGTAGCAAACTAATCCTCCTTCTAGCCACAAATCAAATAAGATTTCAGAAAAAAAAAATTAGGCATTCACCAACTTCTACCATGATTTAAGATCCGTACAAAGTTGAACAATGCATTTAAGAGTTTTCCCTATTCAAAATTGACATAGCTCGTTAAAAACTTGATTAGAGTTGTAATTGATGGGAAATAAAGCTTTATGTATGACCAAATTCCGATTAGTCAAGAGAATTTTTCTACAAGATTAAACAAGACCTTACCTCTTATTTGCAATAGAAGTAAACTTGCTAAAAATTTACAACGTGTTGGAGTTTAAACTCCAACATAATTCAAATCTCAAAAAATTACACTATATTAGAATTATGCCTATTAAATAAAGACATTTTAGAAAAGATTTTGTATTTTTAGTAAAATTATGCCAAAAATTTTGTATTTTTTTAGCAATGCAATTTTATTTGTTGAAGAGTTAACAAAATCTATATTTAACACATAATCACCATGAAAATATCAATTAATTTAATATATTTAAATAAAAAATAAAATAAAAATTAATTAATTAAAATTGTCTAATTTATTTATTGAAAATAAACAAATAGAGGTGGATAAAATTAGTTTAATTTGTAAAATACCTTTCTCTCATAAACATAAGCCCTTCAAAAACCATTCTACTTTTGGTTCCTCCCGAAACACATGAAACATATATGAAAGATCTGAAAACAGGAAGCATGTGAGATCGATCAAAGTAAAAGATGCAATATAGAGGGGATGGAGAATATTTCCACGGCCTCTGCTAGAATGAGTGCTCTCATATACAAAAATTGTTCTTGTTCCTCCCAAAAAATCAAGGTCCTAAAAGTTTCAATGCATATTATACACAAATGTGAATACCCAACATATTAGCGAGATCAAGGGACATCAATATCAGAGATAGATGGGGAGAAAGTCTTGGTCATTGGTTCACATCGTCGTGCCTTCTTCTAATTGGTTTTCCATTGCCAAAGTACTTGCACACCTCGGAGTCTAGGTTTCAGACCCAATTCCAGGTTTAGATCCTGTAATCGCAGAACCAATTTCAGATCCAACCAAATCAAGTGAATATACATCCACTAGCCACCACACGAGGCACATCTATGGGCATACCCTCTTTATCTATATAACCTACATGATTGAATCTTCAGGCTGTTCCAGTTCCACTAGTAATGGTTCCATATCGATTTGTTAAGAAACAAACAAAACATATATGAAAGATTTGAAAACGCTAAGCAATTGGAACATGTACCAGATCGATAGAAGTGACAAGGTGCAATGCTCTTTTCCTGTATCGAGCTCTTTTCCTTCATGGACCTGGATGAGTACGAAAGTTAACAATAATATAGAGTAAATTGTTTCTTCACCTTTTCCTCCGTATTTCATTACCCATTATTGTAATGTGTATGCTTTTATACTAGTGGGTGGAAATTAGATGATGAAACTAATGGTGGGAATGATCCATTCTCATAAATCCTTCAAATGAAGAGTGAAGAGTGGAAACTACATTCTTTGATTGCGGGAGAAATCCTTGGTCTTTATCTAATATGTATGGATAATCTCAAGATGGTTTTGATTTCGTGACAATGCCAAAGATAGTTAGGTAAATCTTTGACTTGAAAAGTTGTTGAGATCCCCAGGGAGCATTCTCTTTCAGCTTTAAGATATGTCTCATTTGAAGGACCCTCGAAGGACATGACACTAAGGCTAAAAGGATATTAGAAGAACTCTAATTGCTATCTTGCACTTATGTCTGGACACACTACTCCTATATGAAAACAAAAGTAGATCTAATCTCTAATAGCAAAAAAAGAAAGTGCTACTGGAAAAATTGAAGTGATACACATGCTGTGAAGGGCCAAAAGACAAATGCCATAGAGGGATGCCTTGAAAGAAGGTACAAGGTAAAGGGAGGAAGCCTCAACGATTCCTAAACCTTTTGACTAATGAGCATGAGGAAAGACTCCTCTCCTATAGATCACCTACCTCTGTATATGTGTTTATCCTAGCATTTGAGGCCGGAGAGAAAAAACATATGATGGAAGATTGTCTAGAAGATTTGTCCAGTGCTTGGTTTGCTATCTCAAGAAAGCAGGTTGTTGTTGATGTCTAGAAGAGGAGGACTACCTACTGGAAGGGGAATTTCTATCCCTATATATGAATTTGGAAACTCTCGCAAGGGTCTCATTGGTGGAGGATGGGAAACCCCTCGAGGTCTCATGGATCTAGACCCTGAAGCTAGCTAAGATTGTAGGTCAATTGTTGTAGGAGGAGACATGGATAAGAACTTCTGAAAGAAACATTGATTAAGAAGCTCTAGTGACTAGAGGATGCTCTATGGAGTGAAATGATGAGAGATCTAGTGGGAGGAAATCTAAATATAGAGGAAGATATGCCAGTAAAGGTAGGAAGTGACAAGAGCTTATATGTTGAAGCTTCCATCAAAGAGGGCATAAAAATGGCCAATGCAATCCCAACTCTCTGAAGGAGAGATAAGAAAATAAGGAGGAATTGGTTGTAGGGATTTATAGTTGTGAGGGTAGCATGTATCTCTCTTCTACATGTTTGTTGACCAATAGGCATGATTGATTGAATTGGGAGATTCCTTATAGATAACTCTTCACATGGAGTGGTTAATCAATTATTAAGAATCACATAGAGGAAAAATCTTTCTTGGAGATAATTTTCTTATGAAAATGTCAAACATGGTAGCGTAAAATTCCAATATAGAGATCGATCCCTGGATCCGATAACCAATGTGCGGCATGTACTTGTGCAAGATAGAAAGCTAGCATGTGCTATAATGATGTTGTTTGAGATGAACTTGTGCTTGTGAAGGAGGGAAAGCTAGCACCCCACAGTGAAATGATGTTATTCGATGTGCACTTGTGCTTGTGCAAGAGGGAAAGCTTGCATGCACTAGCTTTCCCCCATGGTGGAGTAATGTTGTTCGAAATGTGCTTGTGATTGCGTAAGAGAGAGACAAAGCATGTGCTATCTTTCCCCCATAATGGAATCATGTTGTTCGAGATATGCATGTGCAAGATGGAAAGCTAACACGCACTAGATTTCCCCCACAGAGGAATGATGTTGTTCGAGATGCGCTTATGCTTGCGCAAGAAGGAAAGCTAGCATGTGCTAGCTTTCCACATAGTGGAATGATATTGTTTAAGATGCATTTGTGCTTGTGCAAAAGGGAAAGCTAGCACGCACTAGCTTTCCCCAAAGTGGAATGATGTTGTTCAAGATGGGCTTGCGCTTTTGCAAGAGAAAAAGATAGGACGTTGTAACTTTTCTTGATGGTTGAATGATGTTGTTTGAGATGTGCTTGTGCTTTTGCAAGAGGGAAAGCTAGCATGCACTAGCTTTCACCCACATTGGAATGATGTTGTTCAAGATGAACTAGTTATTGTGAAGGGGGGAAAGTTAGCACGTGCTAGATTTTCCCCACGGTGGAATGATGTTATTCGATATGCACTTGTACTTGTGCAAGAAGGAAAACTAGCATTCCCCCAAGGTGCAATGATGTTGTTCGGGAAATGCTTGTGCTTGTGCAAGATGAAAAGCTAGCACATGCACGATTTCATAGATGGTGGAATGATGTTGTTTGAGATGAACTTGTGCTTGTGGAGGAAAAGATGACAAACGCTAGCTTTTCCCCACGGTGGAATGATGCTATTCGATATGTACTTGTGCTTGTTCAAGAGGGAAAGCTAGCAGCTAGAATGCATTATCTTTCCACCATGGTGGAATGATGTTGTTCAAAATGTGCTTGTTGTTGTGCAATAGAAAAAGCTAGCACGCAGTAGCTTTCCCCCATAATGAAATGATGTTGTTTAGATGCGCGTGTGTAAGACAAAAACCTAGAATGTGCTAGCTTTCCCCCACAATGGAATGATGTTGATCGAGATGCTCTTGTCCTTGTGCAAGATGAAAAGATAGCACACATTAGCTTTCCACATGGTAGAATGATGTTGTTTGAGATGCATTTGTTCTTGCGCAAAATCGAAGGCTAGCATGAACTAGCTTTCCCACCACAGTGGAATGATGTTGGAGATGCGCTTGTGCTTTTGCAAGAGGGAAAGCTAAGACGTGCTAGCTTTCTGTGACAATGGAATGATGTTGTTTGAGATGTGCTTGTTCTTCTGGAAGAGGGAAAGCTAGCAAGCTTTCCTCCATGGTGGAATGATGTTGCTCAAGATGAACTTGTGCTTGTGAAGGAGGGAAAGCTAACACATGTTAGCTATCCCCCATGGTGGAATGATGTTATTCGATATGCACTTGTGCTCATGCAATAGGGAAAGCTAGCATGTGCTAGATTTCCCCCACGGTTGAATGTTGTTTGAGAAACACTTGTGCTTGTGCAAGACGGAAAGCTAGCACGCGCTAGCTTTCCCCATTGGTGGATGTGCTTGTGCTTCTACAAGAGGGAAAACTAGCATCCATGGTGGAATGATGTTGTTTGAGATGAACTTGTGCTTGTGAATGAGGGAAAGCTAACACATGCTAGCTATCCCCCACGATGGAATCATGCTATTCAATATACATTTGTGGTTGTGCAAGAGTGAAAGCTAGCATTCCCCCATGGTTGAATGATGTTGTTCGAGAAACACTTGTGTTTAGTTATCATGCGCTATCTTTCCCCAGTAGTGGAATGATGTTGTTCGAGATGAAATTGTGTTTGCGAAGGAGGGAAAGCTAGCACGTGCTAGCTTCCCCCCATGGTGGAATGATGATATTAGATATGCACTTGTGCTCGTGTAAGAGGGAAAGCTATCTTGTGCTAGATTTCCACCATGGTGGAATGATGTTTTTCGAGTTTTGCATGTGCTAGTACAAAAAATGAAGCTAGCATGCATTGGATTTCTCCCATAATGGAATGACGTTGTTCGAGATGTGCTTGTACAAGACATAAAACTAGCACACGCTAGCTTTCCCCCACAATGGAATGATGTTGTTTGAGATGCACTTGTTCTTGCACAAGATGGAACGCTAGCATGTGCTAGCTTTCCACATGGTGGAATGATGTTGTTGGAGATGCATTTGTGCTTGTGCAAAAGGGAAAGCTACCACATACAAGTTTTCCCCCATATTGGAATGATGTTGTTTGATATTCCCTTGTACTTTTGCAAGAGGGAAAGCTAGCATGCACTAGCTCTCACTGACAATGGAATGATTTTGTTTGATATGTGCTTGTGCTTCTACATGAGTGAAAACTAACATACGCTAGCTTTCCTTTATGGTGGAATGATGTTGCTTGAGATGAACTTGTGCTTGCGAAGGAGGGAAAGTTATGACGCGCAATCTTTTCCCTATGATGGAATAATGTTATTTGATATGCACTTGTGCTTGTATAAGAGGAAAACCTAGCATGCGCTAGATTTCTCCCATGGTGGAATGATGTTCAAGAAATGTTTGTGTTTGTGCAATATGGAAAGCTAGCACACGCTAGATTTCCCCGACTGTGCAATGATGTTGTTTGAGATGAACTTGTCCTTGTGAAGAAGGGAAAAGAAAGGAAAGCTGGCACGCACTAGCTTTCCCCTACAATGGAATGATGTTATTATATCTGCACTCTTGCTCATGCAAGAAGGAAATATATCATGTGCTAGCTTTCCCCCACGGTGGAATGATGTTATTCAATATACACTTGTGTTTGTGCAAGAGCTAGCTTTCCCCCATAATGGAATGATGTTCGATATGCACTTGTGCAAGATGGAAAGCTAGCACGCGCTAGCCTTCCCCATTTGTGGAATGATGTTGTTCAAGATGTGTTTCTGCTTACACAAGATGAAAAACTAACTTTCGACACGGTGGAATGATGTTGTTGGAGATGTGTTTGTGCTTGTGCAAAATGGAAATCTAGCATGTGCTAGTTTTCCCACATAGTGGAATGATGTTATTCAAGATGCACTTGAACTTTTGCAAGAGGGATAGCTACCACATGCTAGATTTCCTAGATGTTGGAATGATGTTGTTTGATATGTGCTTGAGGTTTTGCAAAAGGAAAAGATAACATGCTCTAGCTTTCCCCCGCAGTGGAATGATGTTGTTCAACATGAACTTGTGCTTATGAAGGAGCAAAAGCTAGCACACACTATCTTTCCCCCATGGTGGAATGATGTTATTCGATATGCACTTGTGTTTGTGCAAGAGATGTGCTAGCTTTCCCCCATGGTGGAATGATGTTCAAGAAACACTTGTGCTTGTGCAAGACGGAAAGCTAGCACGTGCTACCTTTCCCCGACGATGGAATGATGTTGTTCTAGATGAACTTTTGCTTATGAAGGAGGGAAAGCTAGCATGCATTAGTTTTTCCCCACGGTGGAATGATGTTATTCAATATTCACTTGTGCTTATGTAAGAGGTAAAATAACATGTGCTAGCTTTCCCCCACGACAAAATAATGTTGTTCGATATGTGCTTATGATTGTGGTTGTGCAAGAGAGAAATCTAGCACGTGCTAGCTTTTAGCCACAATTGATGTTCTTGTGCTTCTACAAGAGGGAAATTCCCCCACGGTGGAATGATGCTGTTTGAGATGCACTTGTGTTTGTACAAGAGGGAAAGCTAGCGCGTATAAGAGGAAAATCTAGCACACGCTATTTTTCTCCCATGGTCGAATGATGTTGTTCGAGATGCACTTGTGCTTGTGCAATAGGGAAAGCTAGCATGCACTAGCCTCCCTCAATGGTGGAATGATGTTGTTTGAGATGAGCTTGTGCTTGTGCAATAGGGAATGCTAGCACACACTAAATTTCCCCCATGGTGGAATGATGTTCGAGATGCACCTGTACTTGCACTAGCTTTCCCCCACAATGGAATGATGTTGCTCGAGATTCTCTTGTTCTTGCGCAATACGGAAAGCTAGCACGCGTTAGCTTTCCACACGGTAGAATGATGTTGTTTGAGATGCATTTGTGCTTGTGCAAAATCAAAAGCTACCATGCACTAGCTTTCCCACCACAATGGAATGATGTTGTTCGAGATGCGCTTGTGCTTTTGCAAGAGGGAAAGCTAGCACACGCTAGCTTTCTGTGAAGTTGGACTGATGTTGTTTGAGATGCGATTGTGTTTCTGCAAGAGGGAAAGCTAGCAAGCTTTCCTCCATGGTGGAATGATGTTGTTCGAGATGAACTTGTGCTTGTGAAGAAGGGAAAGATAACACATGTTAGATATACCTCATGGTGGAATGATGTTATTCGATATGCACTTGTGCTCGTGCAAGAGGGAAAGCTAGCATGTGCTAGCTTTCCCCCACGATTGAATGTTATTCGAGAAACACTTGTTCTTGTGCAAGATGGAAAGCTAGCACGCGATAGCTTTCCCCAATGGTGGATGTGCTCGTGCTTCTGTAAGAGGGAAAGCTAGCATCCATGGTGGAATGATGTTGTTTAAGATGAACTTGTACTTGTGAATGAGGGAAAGCTAACACGTGCTAGCTATCCCCCATGATGGAATGTTGCTATTCAATATACACTTGTGGTTGTGCAAGAGAGAAAACTATCATTCCCCCATGGTTGAATGATGTTGTTTGAGAAACACTTATGTTTAGCTATCACGCGCTAGCTTTCCCTAGCGGTGGAATGATGTTGTTCGAGATGAACTTGTGTTTACGAAGGAGGGAAAGCTAGCACGTGCTAGCTTTCCCCCATGGTGGAATGATGATATTCGATATGCACTTGTGCTCATGCAAGAGGGAAATCTAGCTTGTGCTAGATTTCCACCATGGTGGAATGATGTTGTTCGAGTTGTGCATGTGCTTGTACAAAAAATGAAGCTTGCATGTGCTGGATTTCTTCTATAATGGAATGATGTTGTTCGAGATGTGCATGTGCAAGACATAAAAATTGCACACACTAGCTGTCCCCCACAATGGAATGATGTTGTTTGAGATGCGTTTGTTCTTTCACAAGACAGAACGCTAGCATGCACTAGCTTTCCACACATTGGAATGATGTTGTTGGAGATCTATTTATGCTTGTGCAAAAGGGAAAACTAGCACATACTAGTTTTCCTCCAGAGTGGAATGATGTTGTTTGAGATTCCATTGTACTTTTGCAAGAGGGAAAGCTAGCATGCACTAGCTTTCACTGACAATGGAATGATATTGTTTGATCAAGAGGGAAAACTAACATGCTCTAGCTTTCCTTGATGGTGGAATGATGTTGCTCGAGATGAACTTGTGCTTGTGAAGGAGGGAAAGTTAGCACGCACAAGCTTTCCCCTACGATGGAATAATGTTATTTGATATGCACTTGTGCTTGTATAAGAGGAAAACCTAGCATGCGCTAAATTTCTCCCATGGTGGAATGATGTTGATCAATATACACTTGTGCTTGTGGAAGAGCTAGCTTTCCCCCATAATGGAATGATGTTCGATATGCACTTGTGCAAGACGAAAAGATAACATGCCCTAGCCTTCCCCATTTGTGGAATGATGTTGTTCAATATGTGTTTGCACTTACACGATGAAAAACTAGCTTTTGACATTGTGGAATGATGTTGTTGGAGATGCGTTTGTGCTTGTGCAAAAGGGAAATCTAGCATGTGCTAGTTTTCCCCCATAGTGGAATAATTTTATTCAAGATGCGCTTGAATTTTTGCAAGAGGGATAGCTAGCACATGCTAGATTTCCCAGATGTTGGAATGATGTTGTTTGAGATGCGCTTGTTCTTTTGCAAAATGAAAAGATAGCATGTGCTAGATTTCCCCCACAGTGGAATGATGTTGTTCGACATGAACTTGTTTTTATGAAGGAGCAAAATCTAGCACACACTATCTTTCCCCCATGGTGGAATGATGTTATTCGATATGCACTTGTGTTTGTGCAAGAGATGTGCTAGATTTCCCCCACGGTGGAATGATGTTCGAGAAACACTTGTGCGTGTGAAAGATAGAAAGATAGCACGCGCTACCTCTCCCAGACGATGGAATGATGTTATTCTATATGAACTTTTGCTTATGAAGGAGGGAAAGCTAGTATGCGCTATTTTTCCCCCGCGGTGGAATGATGTTATTCAATATTCACTTGTGCTTATGTAAGAGGTGAAATAACATACGCTAGCTTTCCCCCACGACAGAATGATGTTGTTCGAGATGTGCTTATGCTTGTGGTTGTGCAAGAGAGAAAGCTAGCACGTGTTAGCTTTTAGCCACAATTGATGTTCTTGTGCTTGTACAAGAGGGAAATTCCCCCACGGTGGAATCATGTTGTTTGAGATGCACTTGTGTTTGTATAAGAGGGAAAGCTAGCACGTATAAGAGGGAAATATACCACGTGCTATCTTTCCCCCATGGTCAAATGATGTTGTTCGAGATGCACTTGTGCTTGTGCAATAGGGAAAGCTAGCATGCACTAGCTTCCCTCGATGGTGGAATGATGTTGTTTGAGATGAGTTTGTGCTTGTGTAATAGGGAATGCTAGCATGCACTAACTTTCCCCCGCGGTGGAATGATGTTCGAGATGCACCTGTGCTTGCACAAGAGGGAAAGATAGCACATGCTAGCTTTCCCCCACAGTGGAATGATGTTCGAGATGTGCCTGATCTTGTGCAAGAGGGAAATCTAGCAAGTGCTAGCTTTCCCCTATAGTGGAATCATGTTGTTGGAGATGCACTTATGCTTGTGCAAGAGGGAAAGATAGATTTCCCCATGGTGGGATGATGTTTGAGATGTGCTTGTGTTTGTGCAAGAGGGAAAGCCCCCACTGTGGAATGTTGTTGCTCAATATGCGCTTGTGCTTTTGCAATCCAAAAAGATAACATGCGATGGTTTTACGCCAAGGAGGAATATTGTTCTTCGAGATGCACTTGTTCTTATGCAGGAGAGAAAGCTAGCACACACTAACTCTCCCCCACAATGGAATGATGTTGTTCAAGATGCGTATATGCTTTTGCAAGAGAGAAATCTAGGACATGCTAGCTTTCACTCATGGTGGGATAATGTTCAAGATCCACTTGTTCTTATGCAAGAGAGAAAGCTAGCACATGCTAACTCTCCCCCACAGTGAAATGATGTTGTTCGAGATGCGTATATGAATGTGCAAGAGGGAAATCTAGCACACACTAGCTTTTACCCATGGTGGGATAATGTTCGAGATACACTTGTAGCTAGCACGTGCTAGATTTCCCCCATAGTGGGATGATGTTGTCTGAGATAAGCTTATGGTGATGCAAGAGGATAATATAGCACACACTATCTTTCCCCCACAATGGGATGGTGTTGTTCGAGATGAGTTTGTGCTTGTGCAAGAGGGAAAGCTAGCACACACTAACTTTCCCCCACGGTGGTATAATGTTGTTCGAGATGTGCTCCTACTTGTGAAAGAGGGAAAGCTAGTATGCGCTAGCTTTCCCCACTTGTGGGATGATGTTCGAGATGTGCTCCTACTTGTGAAAGAGGGAAAGCTAGAATGCACTAGCTTTCTCTCATGGTGGGATGATGTTGTTAGAGATGCGCTTATACTTATGTAAGAGGGAATGCTAGAATGCGATGGATTTTGCCCAAAATGGGATGATGTTGTTCGCAATGCGCTCCTGCTTGTGCAAGAGGATTTCACCCATGGAGGGATGATGTTGTTCAAGATGTGCTCTTGCTTGTGCAAGAGGGAAAGATAACATGTGCTAGCTTTCCATAGTGGGATGATGTTGCTTGAGATGTGCTCCTACTTGTGTCAAAGGGAAATCTAGCACATGCTAGCTTTCCCCCATAGTGGGATGATGTTCAATATGTGCTCTTTCTTTTGCAAGAGGGAAATATAGCACGTGCTATATTTCCCCCACGGTGGGATGATGTTCAAGATGCATTCTTGCTTGTGAAAGAGGGAAAGATAGCACGTGTTATCTTTCCCTCATGGTGGGATGATGTTGCTCGAGATGCACTTGTTCTTCTGCAAGAGGGAAATATAGCACGTGCTATCTTTCGCCCATGGTGAAATGATGTTGTTTGAGATGCGATTGTGCTTGTGCAATAGGGAAATATAGCAGGCGCAAGCTTCCCCCACAGTGGAATAATGTTGTTCGAGATGCACTTGTGCTTGTGCAAGAGGGAAATCTAGCATGCGTTAATTCTCCTCTATGGTTGAATGATGTTGTTTGAAATGCGTTTGTGTTTGTGAAAAAGGGAAGGATAACATATCCAAGCTTTCCTCCATCCTAGAATAATGTTATTCGAGATGTGCTTGTGTTTGTGCAAGAGGAAAATGTGCTAGCTTTCCCCCATAGTGGAATGATGTTGTTCAAGATGCACTTGTGCTTATGAAATACAAAAAGCTAGCATGTGCAAGTTTTATCTCATAGAGGAATGATTTTGTTCGAGATGGGCTTGTGCTTGTGCAAGAGGGAAAGCTAGCACACCTCCCACATTGGAATTATGTTGTTCGAGATGTGTATATGCTTGTGCAAGATAGCAAGCTAGCACACGCTATATTTCCCCATGGTGGGATGATGTTCAAGATGCGCTTGTTCTTGTGCAAGAGGGAAAGCTACCACATGCTAGCTTTCCCCCACAGTGGAATGATGTTGTTTGACATGCACTTGCGCTTGTGTAAGAGGGAAAACTAGTACGTGCTAAATTTCCCCCATAGTGGAATGATGTTGTTCGAGATGCACTTGTGCTTATGCAATAGGGAAAGCTAGCACATTTTGGCTTCTGCCCATGGTGAAAGGAGGTTGTTCGAGACGCGCTTGTGCAAGAGAGAAAGGTAGTAGGCACTAGCTTTCTCCCACATTCAATGATGTTGTTTGAGATGAGCTTGTTCTTGTGCAAGAGGGAAATCTAGCATTGTATAGCTTTCCCCCATGGTGGAATGATGTTCGAGATGAACCTGTGCTTGTCTAAGAGGGAAAGATAACATGCACTAGTCTTCTCCCATGGTGGAACACTGTTGTTTGAGATGCGCTTATGCTTGTGCAAGAGGGAAAACTAGTTGGGGTTATCTTTCTCCCACAGTGGAATGGTGTTGCTCAAGATGCACTTGTGCTTGTGCAAGAGGGAAATTTAGCACATGCTAGCTTTCCTCGAAGGTGGAATAATGTTGTTCGAGATGTGCTTGTGCTTGTGAAAGAAGGAAGGGTAGCATGTGTAAGATTTCCTCTATGCTAGAATGATGTCGTTCGAGATGTGTTGTGTTTGTGTAAGAGGGAAAGCTAACACGTGCTAGCTTTCCCCCACAAGGACTGATGTTTTTCAAGATTCGCTTGTGCTTTTGCAAGTCAAAAATCTAGAATGTTCTAGTTTTACCCCATAGAGGAATGATGTTGTTCGAGATGCGCTTGTGCTTGTGCAAGAGAGAAAGCTAACACACACTAGATTTCCCCCATAGTGGGATGATGTTCTTTGAGAGGAATATATGCTTGTGTAAGAGGGAAAGCTAACACACGCTAGATTTCCCCCATGGTGGTTTGATGTTTGAGTTGTGCTTGTACTTATGCAAGAGAGAAAGCTAGCATGCACTAGCATTCCCCCATTGTGGAATGATGTTGTTCGAGATACGCTTGTGCTTCTGCTTATGCAAGATGGAAAGCTAACATGCGCTAGTCTTTTCCCACGATGGAATGATGTTGTTCGATATATGCTTGTGCTTGTGCTTGTGCAAGAGGGAAAGCTAGCACACACTAGCTTTCCCTGATAGTGGAATGATGTTGTTCGAGATTCTCTTGTGCTTGTGCTTGTGCAAGAGGGAAAGTTACTGTGTGCTATCTTTTTCCCACGTTAGAATGATGTTGTTCAAGATGTGCTTGTGCAAGAGGGAAAACTAACAAGCGTTAACTTTCTTCCACTGTGTAATGATGTTATTTGAGATGCACTTGTGCTTTTGCAAGAGGGAAAGCTAGCATGCTTTAGCCTTCCTCCATGGGGGAATGATGTTATTCGAGATGCACTTGTCCTTCTGCAAGAGGGAAATCTAGCACGCACTATATTCCCCACATTGGAATAATGTTGTACGAGATGTGCTTTTTCTTGTGGGAGAGAGAAAGCTAGCATGCGTTAGCTTTCCTCCATGGTGGAATGATGTTGTTCGAGATGCACTTGTGCTTGTGCAAGAGGGAAAACTAACATGCGCTAGCTTTTCTCCACGATGGAATGATGTTCAAGATGAGCTTGTGTTTGTGCAGGACAAAATGCTAACATGTGTTAGCTTTCCTTTATAGTGGAATGATATTGTCTGAAATGTGCTTGTGCTTGTGCAAGAAGGAAGGCTAGCATGCACTAACTTTCCTTCACAGTGGAATTATGTTGTTCTAAATGCATTTCTACTTGTACAAGAAGGAAATATAGCATGGACTAACATTCTTCCATAGTTGAATGGTGTTGATTGAAATGTGTTTTTACTTGTGAAAGAAGGAAAGCTAGCATGCACTAACATTCTGACACAATGCAATGATGTTTGAAATGCGCTTCTGCTTGTGCAAGAAGGAAAGCTAGCGTGTGCTAGCTTTCCTCCATAGTGGAATGATGTTGTTTGAAATACACTTGTGCTCGTGTAAGAAAGAAAGATAACATGTGCTAGCCTTGCTCTACAATGGAATGATGTTGTTCAAAACGCTTTTGTATTTGTGTAAGAAGGAAAGCTAGCACACTCTAGCTTTCTTCCATTGTGTAATGTTGTTCAAAATGTGCTTGTGCCTCTATAAGAAAGAAACCTAGCATGCGCTAGCTTTCCTTCATAGTGGAATGTTTTTGTTTGAAATGTGTTTGTGCAAGAAGGAAACCAAGAAAGAAATAAATTTCCTCCATAGAGAAATGTTGTTCGAAATGTGATTGTGTTTGTTTAAGAAGGAAAATTAGCACACTCTATCTTTCTTTCACAATGGAATGTTGTTCGAAATGCACTTGCACTTGTGGAAGAAGGAAAACTAGCACGTGCTATCTTTCCTCCACAATGGAATACTATTTTTTGAAATATGTTTGTGCATGTGCAATAAGATGCACTAGATTTCCTCCACCGTGGAATGATGTTGTTTGAAATGCACGGGTGTTTATGCAAGAAAGAAAGCTAGCACATGCTATATTTACTCCACAATGGAATGATGTTGTTCAAAATGCACTTTTGTTTGTGTAAGAAGGATTGTTAGCATGCATTGGCTTTCTTTCATAGTATAATGTTGTTGAAAGCTAGCATGTGTTAGATTTCCTCCAAAGTGGAATGATGTTGTTTGAAGTGATCTTATGCTTGTGCAAGAAGGAAAGTTAGCACACATTTGTTTTCCTCTACAATGGAAATATGTTGTTCGAAATTCTATTGTTCTTGTGCAATATGGAAAGCTAGAACACACAAGCTTTCCTACACAATGGAATAATGTTTGAAATGCACTTATTCTTGCGCAAGATGGAAAACTAGCAGGAGCTAGATTACTTCCACAGTGGAATGATGTTGTTCGAAATGAGATTGTGCTTGTGCAAGATGGAAAGATAGCATGTGTTAGCTTTCTTCCATAGTGGCATGTTGTTCAAAATGCATTTGTGCTTGTGCAAGAAGAAAAGTTAGCATGTGCTATCTTTCCCTCGCAATTGAATGTTGTTGGTCGAAATGCACTTGTGCTTGTGAAAGAAGGAAATCTAGCATGCACTAGCTTTCCCCCACAGTGGAATGATGTCATTCAAAATGTGTTTGTGCTTGTGTAAGAAGGAAAAATAGCACACATTAGAATTCCACCATAGTGGAATGATGTTGGTTGAAATGTGCTTATGTTTGTGCAAGAAGGAAAGTTAGGACATGCTAGCTTTCTCCCATAATCGAATGATGTTGTTCAAAACACACTTATGCTTGTGTAAGAAGGAAATCTAGCAAGCACTAGCTTTCCCCCACAATAAAATGATGTTGTTTGAAATGTGCTTCTGCTTGTCCAAAAAAGAAAACTAGTACGCGTTAGATTTCCCCTATAGTGGGATGATGTTGTTTGAAATGCACTTTTTCTTGTGTAAGAAGGAAAAATAGCATAGACTATATTTCCCCCATAGTGGAATGATGTTATTCAAAATGCTCTTCTACTTGTGCAAGAAGGAAAACTATCACGCATTATCTTTCCTTTACAGTGTAATGATGTTCGCAATGCATTTGTGCTTGTGCAAAAAAGAAAGCTAACATGCACTATCTTTCCTCCACAGTGGAATGATGCTCAAAATTCCCATGTGCTTGTGCAAGAAGAAAAGCTACCATGTACTAGCTTTTCTACACAGTGGAATGATGTTGTTCAAAATGCGTTTGTTCTTGTGTAAGAAGGAAATATAGCATGTGCTAGCTTTCCTCCATAGTAGAATGATGTTGTTTGAAATGCGCTTGTGCTTGTGGAAGAATGAAATTTATATAACCTATTATGAATTCAAAATGTTGGATTGCCTTGTAGTGCTTTTTGCGAGTTAATATCTAACATTTAAATACTTCCCAAGTTTTGGCACGATGAAAAAACATTTGTGGTAATTTTGAGTTTTGATTGATGGGACAATAAGTTTATTTGAATCCTAATCAACTATTTGGAGACATTTGTACATCCACCATGTGAATTAGCCTATATTTGCAATGGTGACATAATGGTTTCATGACTTGGAAGACATGGTTGACTGGCATTCCAATGTTGAGCTACAAAAGAAAGCTACATTAACCTTACTCTTGAACCATGCTACTCAAGTTTATTGTTTGGATTTGTGAATTTTATAGATGTTCAATAATAGTATTATCTTTGAAAATTATTTATTGAGAATTTGATAGAGTTGCATGGATGCAACAAAAGAAAGTCATTGAATTTTTGTTGGGAATTATGTTGAGATGTTTTATAATTTTGAGTCCTCTTAATTGTTGTAAAAAATTCACATAATCTTAATGCTCAATGCTTGTAGAAGCATAGACAAAGTCTGACTGTTTAAATGGTTTCACATAAGCCTAGCTCTTGTATCAATTGTCATTTTGTTAGTTCTATATGTTAAAATTGTCCAAATAAGTGATGCCTTAGTTGTTGGCTTGCATCATAGAGTGTTCAAGGGACAACCTAGAAGATGGCAATCATGCTTTGGTTGCATGTTATAAAATGGTTGGACAATCCTTTCAACTTTTTTGTATAGTAATTTGGTCTTTGAGTCCCAGTCTAGTTTGCAAATACTTTCTATTTGGTCAAGTGAATCAAGTAGAAAATGATTTATTTTGGTTAGCTGTTGAGTTGTAATTGTATGATTAAAACCAAGTGAATTATACAACCTCAAATTTGAAATGATTAGCTATCTCATTGTCCTACATTGAAAAATTCAAAAATGTGAAGTTGTGTTGATTTTGGATCTCGAGGGACAATGATTTGTCACCTTTGAATTTAAAGAAATGCCTTTGGTTATGGTTGTATCATTGACTGCTTACAATCACACTTGAAAAATAGTATTATAGTTCCATTGTATGCAATATCAATGCCTATTTGGTCCCTCCTACTATGCCTTTTAAGTGTTGAATGTTGGGTTTGAAGATGAGTTTCAAGCTTGTATTGGATTTGGAACAAGTTAACTTACATCCACAATTATGAAACAAGAAATATATTCAAATCTAATGTTGTTGTGGGATCTACATTTGTTTTTGTCATAGATGGAAAGCTAGCAGTCACTAGATTTCCTTTAGGAACAAGAACAAGTATGTGCCATTGCTCAGGGTTACTTAGTCATCATATGCCCTTTTAGCACAAGCCCATGTAGCAATATGAACTTGCTTTTCCCTAGCCCTACTTCTTATTCCCTTACATGATGAGCCATGCTTGTTGATCTCTAGACAAAGCAAGGGGGTGATTTCACCCTAACCAAGGCTAGTGTTCTAAGGTTGTCACCAAAAATGCACTTATGCTTGTGATAGATGGAATGTTAGTAGTTTCCACCTTTATTTCTACACAAGAATAAGAAATAAATCAATGCTTCAGGGATGCCTTAGTCCTAGAAAGCACCATGGTTAGTGTCCTACCTTTGTATGTTCCCTTTTAGTGGCTCTGTAACATGTTAAAATCCACAATGATGCAATAAAAATTGTATTTAAAGATGATGTTGTTGATGGCTCTGCACTTGTGCTTTTACTAGAAGGAAAGAAATCGGTCGCTAGCTTTCATTCTATCACAACCAAAAGGCTTTGAGATAATTATAATAGTAGTATTTTTATTCAATTTTGGATTTTATGAATTGTAGGGCACAATGTACCTAAGATGGATTCAACTAGGCCCAAGGCTATCACTCAAAGTTGATGCAATCAATACTCTAAGGGTGCTTTTGTTCTAACAATCACCATGATTTGTGTTATGGCTTTATGTGTGCCCATTTATTATCTCTCAAACAAGCTAATAAGATACAAGATTATGAAACAATAAATGTATTCAAATTTGATGTTGTTGTGGGCTCTACATTTGTTATTTTCATAGATGGAAAGCTAATGATTGATAGTTTTCCTTCAAGAAAAAGCACAAGTATGCAATCATTGCTCAAGGTTTTCATTTTTCCTCACATGCCCTTTTAACAAAGCTCATGTAGTAGTATTAACATTATACGTTTTGACCATACTTTTGATTCCCATATGTGATGAACCATTCTTGTTGGTTGCTAGATAAAGTAGGGAGGTGATTTCACCTAAACAAAGTTAGTGCCCTAATATTTTTATCAACACCATGCTTATGCTTTTGTTATAATAAAAGCTACTAGTTGTGGTTGTTATCTTTCCTTCTAACACAAGCACAATGATCCAATCATTTCTCTAAGGGCACCTTTCTCCTAACAATCACCATTGTGTGTGCCCTTTGATTTCCCTCTGGAACAAGCTAAGAATGTCTATGATGAAATGGAAAGTGTATTTAACTGATGTTGTTGTTGGCTCTGTACTTGTTCTTGTGCTGGAAGGAAATATGTCAGTCACTATCTTTCCTTATGACAGAAGAAAAAGGATGCAATCACAAGGTCTTGAGTTGGGTATAATAGTGGTACTCCTTTCCAAATTCAAAGAAGATGAATTACTGGGTGTTATTTCGAAGTGCATATACACAATGTATCTAGGATAGATTCAATTGGGCCCAAGGCTCTCTCAATCCTAATGAAAAGTTAAGAAAATAAACTCTAATGTGGGGTTGGGGTTCATGAAATCCTTTGACAATTTTCTTATAATTCAAAGCAATTGTAGGGAACAAAGTTTTGTTTCTACACTTGGGTTTTATCGTAAGAGGAAATTTATTCGAATTCTTTCAATACATCCTCTTTCTTTTGTGGTGAATATTCCTTTGAGTTCGTGAGGATTTTTTATGGAAATGGGTTTTGAGCTATGAATCTAAGATTGAAAATACAATTGAGAGATCAATCTCGAGCCAAAAAAACTAGATGTCATATAAATGTATGACTCATGACATCAATCAATCAATGGATGTTTTATGAGACCAAATAATGGTTATGAGTTATTTTGTGCAGTTTGGTTTCCAATAGATTTATTGTGCATAGTCATTGTTACAATATTATTTTTTCTTGATTTATGTAAGGTCTATAAAATAAAGTATGTACATTGTAGTTCCATTTTAAATATTATAAAATCTTGACATCAATTCTTTGGAAGCATTGGTAAAAGTTAAAACACACCTAAAATATTTTTTTTAACAATAATCCTATTAACAATAGTAACTGTGAAATAAAAGAGTTAAGGTGGAATTCATGGTATAGATCCCACATTTTAAGATATCAATGCAAAATTCCTTATCAATAACTAAATTTTTAGTCCACCAAGATTGTATAGGCTCATTCCATATACTAACTTTTTATTTTACCCTTCCCAGGAATGTTAGAGTTTCTTTTTCGTTCTATTTAGTAGACACTTCCAACTATGGAAAAGGATAATATTAACTATATTTAAACCTCTAAGATCCAATATATGATATGCTATTTCCATTCAATAAATCCAAAATGACAAGCTATTTTAAGATCGTGGGATAAATATTGTCGCTCCAAATTTGAAGTCCACAAGAAATCCACAAAGCCATGGGATCAATATTGGTGCTCCAACAAATCTTGAAGACTTGTTTGCATCTAAGGTAACATCTCCTAGAGTATCAGTCCTTGAAACTTCCATATTTTCTTATATGAGTCACCAAATGCAAGCTCACAAGACCATCCATGCATATATGCATATTCTAAGCTAGATGTTACCTCCCATAAATTCACATACATTTTCTTAGCCAATTACATAGATGCAACATGTTGCAATAGAACCTCAGGGCCTTGGTCATTGTTTGATGCAATCATCTTTCCAATCTTCCTCATATGGGATGGGATCCCTTAGTAGAATGTCACCTCATTATACGGATGTGAAGCATCATAATGCATGTGGGTCTCTCTTATCACTAGCTATGAGTGCAACCTTAAATTCAAGAATTGTTGCTTTTACCTAGAGAAAAAAAATAGAGCCATGGTTCTCATGAATTGGGAGCTCACGTGACTCCAAATTCATGGTTTGGTTGGGGCTCAATTGGTAAAGTTAACTAGGGACTTCAAGGAGAAGAGTTGAGAAAATTTTAAAAGTTGACTTCATTTGGCTCTCTCAATTATGAAGAACTAAATTTGTCTTGGGTTTAAACATGGTAAAGAAACTACACTAAATGGAAAATATGGTATATATGGTAAGTATGGAGGAAATGTAGGTTGTTCTGGAGAAACACCACACAAGGGGAAAATAGAAAATGTTGGCCATTTAGTTTTGGGTGCCTGGATTGAACATATGCAACTTGATTAGATTGTAACTTGAGATTGAAAATATTTATTTGGAGTTGTGGTAGGGTGGCATGGGCTCATTTAGAATTTAATTTTTTATTTTTTACTATTTCTGTTATAAAAATTCTCATTTTGGTTTAGAAAATAGTCTATTTTTCTACCATTTATTGGAATTACAATAGTAGGAAATTTGGGAGGGAAGCGTGGAAAAAGAAAATAGGGAAATTTGAACACACAAAATAGAATTCCTAGTTGCAGGTTGAAAAATTGAATATCTCTTAGGAGGTAAACTATAGAATGACTATTTTTTTGTCGACATGGCAATTAAATATGTTGTTTTGTTTACTTATCATTAGAAACTATATATATATATATATATATATATATATATATATATATATATATATATATTTCTTTGAAAGAAGCGAGTAGAGAAATGTTGTCTATTGCTTCCTTTGCACAAGGCCTTGGAAGAAATCCAAGATGTGTCATCTTGTAGATTTTTTAATTTATCAAACACAGGATCCATAATAGGTTTTAGAGAGTAACCTCTAAGGTTGTAACTGGAAAAAAACTATGATGTTCATTGTCTATTGTTATTTTTCTGTGCCTAAACTATCAACTAAAGTTTGCAGGTGGAAATTTTGGGGTAGCATTTTTTGCAGATTAAAGTGGATGGTTGTTAGTTTGGACTTGCTATACAAGATTTTGAGTTTGTAGAATCTAATGGAACAACGTGATTTTATAGTTGATATATTTGGTAAGATTTACCAGAATTATGGCATGTGCATTTTGCAAAATTTAAAGGATGGCAATCCATTGTTTTCCATGTAGCTTCACTTTACTGACTAGGTGGAAAGGAATTTTGAGAAACTCCAATTTATGCATACTTTTGTTTTGAACTATCAAAATCTTGTGACGTCCTTACAACTATTATGCTCTAAAGGGATAATTGCCTAAAACCATAAGTGTCCTTTAATAAGGCACCATTGTATTACCTTTTATTGTTTGCATATTTTTATTTATTGAAAGCGAATGTATTTCATAATTTTGTTAGAGCCTAAGGAGCTCCTTCCTTGTTGCCTTTGTCTTTGTATAGTAGAATCTTTTCTTTTCCTATAAACATGTTTTAATGCATGGTTAGCTTAAACTTTCCATGTTGATATCATTGCATCATATATTGAATATATAAGAAATATGGAGTTTTAATTAACTTCTTTTCAATATCATTATCAAAGACATTATTAATTTACTATGATTGGAGACTCTTTTCTTAAAAGAAATTAATGGAATTCCTCTTCTCTAATTTTTTAAAGGGTACTAGCTCAATGGAAGAGCACCTTCCTTACAAGCAGGAGGATGGTGGTTCAATTCCTTCGTTCCCTAACATAAATTAACATAAGATATTATAATTTATTTTAATAAAATGATCTTTATCTTATTTATCTCTATGGTAATCCATTTGTTTTTATACATTGTTTTGTATATTGTTTCTAAAGAGACAAAATTCATATTGGAGAAACAAAATATTTGCATAGGCTTGTAAATTTTGGTATTCTAATTTGGCATACAAAGTCAATTGTTGACTTTTATTTGCCTATATGCATTAATATAAATTAATATATGTGATATGTAATTTTTGAAATAAAATCCCATGTAAATAGAGTTGCATTTCTTCAAAAGAGACATAATATGAAATATATGAAATATAAGCCTATAAGCCTATTATATTTTATAGTTGAAATATTTCTTCATCCCATATAAGCCTATAAGAAACACTTTTATTTGCTGACTTTTATTTACTTATATGAAATAATATGAGTGCATATATGTGATATATAATTTTTGAAATAAAACTCCATAAACAACGATGCATTTCTTCCAAAAAAAACTTATAATTTCCTAACAATGAATGCTAAGTGGACTGTTCATGGTAATGTGAGATGGATCATAGATGAATGACTTAGAACTTTTTAAATTATAAGGCATTTGATTTTTCAATCTATAACTTTTTATAAATATGTATTCTTAAATCAATTATTTGTAATTGCAATCATCTCATATAAGCCAATTTAAGGACAATGACTTCTATTTACATAATTTATGCATTAACAAGGGTTGCGTGGCAATGCAGTCCCTGCCGAGTTAGTTGGGAAACACATGTTGAACAATGAAACTTAATATAACTAAATGCACAAGTAATGAATATTTTTTGTCAGAAGATAATAATTGAGGGTTGTTTGTTATTCAAAATGTATAATGAACCGTAAGCTGAATGGAACTATAATATTCATAAATATAATATAAATATAATAAATATATTATAAATAGAATATAAATAGAATAATAAATAATATATTAGATAATAAATATAATAATGCATAATAATAAATACATAGTACAACTTTTTATATTTAGATGTGGTGATTGGTGAAATTCATTGATTATGTAATTAATTCTAAATATTGAAAGACGTGAAGGGAGTAATAACACTTCAATTCTAACAACCAATTAGAAATGAGAAACACAAATATTTTTATTATATTCAATAATATATATTTGTTTTCCTATGTTAAACATTACATTGCATACACAAATTTATGGTAAAAGGAAAATTAATGTCACATCAAAAGCAAACTCATGTTATAGTCCCATTAATTGATAATGAGTGTTAAGTGAACTATTTCTTAAAAAAACATAGAATTAATTGATAATGAGAGTGAAGTGGACTATTTCTCAATGGAGATGGGTCATAAATATACGTCTTTGAACTTTTACATCATATGATATTTGATTTCCCCATCCATAACATTTTGTAAATTTGTATTCTTAAATAAATTATTTATAATTAAAATCATTTCATATATGTCAACAAGACTTAAAACTATTTATTGAATTTTATTTAATTATATGCATTAATACATGTATAAATGTAATATGTATTTTTGAAATAAAACTCCTTACATTTCTTACAAAAATAATTAGAATTGATTAATAATGAGTCATAAGTGAGCTAAGTCTCATGGGAGATCAGTCACAAATGAATGACTTTGAATACATGATTAAACCTTGAAAATTAATATCTTAATTTTGATAATTTATTTGTAGTTACATTATTAATCATTAATAATCAAAGAAAATGGGGACATATACAAAGTTCAACTAAAAACCTTGAAAAATGTGTTTCAACATCTATCTCTTATGCATTCAAAATTCTTATCATTTTTTCCTTCTTTTGGTAAAAGTAATGCTCAACCATGGTTGATTTTTCTATAGTTGGTTGACACTATTACATCATGTCAATGGTTTTGTAGAATTGACAATGAGGAGAGATTGATATCCATTTCTTGTGTACTACTCTTTGAAGACCGTTTCTTCCACTACCTACTCATAGCATTAGTTTTTAGAGGCCACTCACTTAATTCAATTCACACTAGGAATCTCAATAGATCAACTTCCTCCATGGAATCTGTTAATAATTTATAAAAAAACTCAATGTTTATGAAGTCCATGTAATAGAATATTTTCAAATTTAATGAAATATGTGTTTTTCGGTTTGGTTATAATGTATTGATAAAGTCACATGACTTGACTCACACCACCAAGCCTATGAAACTCTCTTCCTAGTCGCAATAGCTCCTCCTCACTTCACTATCGCACTGTCTTTGCTAGACCTTTAGTTCACCGTAACACACAAACCTGGTCCTTGTGTTGTCTCTACACTTCGCGGAAGTCACCTCACATTATCACTGTAGACCCACAGTCCTCCCCATCTAAACCAACAAATTTCTTAACCAAGTCTCACCTTGATCACTTGTTCGCCCCCATCTCTTGGATGTTTGGTGATACTTGTTTGTTGTTCACATGATTTCTTCATCTTCCTCATTGTTCCTTGATTTATATGTTCCCTCTCTCTTTTATAAGATTTCTACACACCCGAACTATCATGTCCCCTCACAAATCATTGCATGCCTTGTGGACCATGACATCCCTTGTGAATCATTGCATCCATTTTTCACTAACGCATCACTTCGGTCTTGTCATGTCCTTTTGAACCATCGTGCCTCACCAAATGGTTGCCTATATTCCATATGTCATGTCTCTTGGTGTTTATTGACTCTAAATCATCATGAGGTGTGCCAAGAGGTTGGTTCAACATCCCCCTCATGCCCCATGTCACCAAGGCAGATGGGTACACTCCTTGTACGTGCATGCCCAAGTCGCTCAATCTGTGCTCTCATGCAACATGAGTCCATGTATTTTGTCACAAGGTAAGTGAGGCATGTGCCCCCTTGGGTATGCATGCCTAAAGTGTGCACCCATGGTACTCCTACCCATGCCTATAATATTTTCATAAGCCCAACCGAACATATCCTCCTTGCACTTGTATACCAACTAGCCTATGTACATACCAAAGAAGTGTGTGCTCTTGGTGGGTGTCGTGGATGGTTTTACAAAAAATAATTTTTTCAAGCCAAAGGACTAGATAACTAGTAGATACACAATATTTCGAAAGGATATATCAACTGGTATATACATCATTGCAAGAGTCCACCATGCCAATACCTTGAGCCAGACAGAGAACAGGGTAACGAATCACTTCAATGATCATTCCAAGGTCCATAATTACATGAGTTGCCTACTTCATGCAAGGATTTATGAAACTAATATTGTCGATCCACCATCCTTGATTTATTGGCTAAAGAAGGATTGAGATTTAATGCACACAAGGTATGATACTATAAACCCATTGAATGAGGCCTATAATGAATTTGATTTTCTATGAAAAAATGCAATCGAAAGACATGATAGGTATTTTGGTCTAGGTTTTGTTGGAAAAATGTTGGATTGGAAACTCTCGAGTGGATCTCCATCCTCTGATTGGGAGGTTGTAGAGTTACAGTCTCATGAGGGTTCAAGAAAACACAAGTGGTGTAAGTGTATCAAAAAGGTTTAGGAGGTTATCAATTTCAACTTGGGAAGACAAACCAAACTCAATGACATTATGGATATGGGGGGATGAGGTGTTGGTTGGACATTTTCCAATGAGCAATGAGGAGTTGAAGAATTGGACCAAGCTAAAATTTGAGCTAGCAATGGGGTTCTCTCCTCGTACCTTAATGATGGTAAAAGGATTATTTGTTTGGGTGTTTAGGATGCTTAAAGAAGCAGAGAAAATTTTCACCAATGTTGGAAATGGGGATCTAAATGGGAGTTCTTAAAGAAATGGCATATCGAGTTCAATGCTTGGTTGACTAGTGTGGACATTATGTTGGTATGGGTTTAAATTCCATGGATTCCATTGATTTTGTAGTCCAAAGAGGTTATTGAAGAAATTGGTAATGCATTAGGTGTCTATTACAAACATGACTTGTCCTTATTAGAGACCGGATGCTATGTTATGCCTTGTATCCTAGTAGGATTGGAGGTGAGAAAAACCTAGGAAGAAACAATGGATATCAGAAGGGGAGTTGATCTTTTTCATATTACCCTAGACTATGAATGGATACCGCTTAGATGTGTGCATTGAAACTATTATGGGCACTTGGATGCAGATTGAAATTACTCAAGTATGTGGAATATAATGAGATTCGAGAAAGCATATGAGAGGTTTGGAGATGATGGAAGTGGAAACACTCCAAATTTCGAGTAGGAAAGAGGATGTAGGGGTTAAAGAAAGCTCGAATGGACTTCAAATCAATCCCTTCGTAGAATATTTGTATCACTTAGACATAGTCTAGTTAAAGGAACCTAATTTGGATGTGTCCAGTGACAACAAGGAGAACAAGGACAATTTTAGTAAGATGCACCAATCTCATACTATGAATAAAATTATCTCTTTGAAATTTTTGTTTTGGGGACTAAGGAAATGAATGTTGTAACCAAAGGGCCGAAATCCCTCAGTGATTTTTTCCCAATTTTTTGGGTATAAAAAACCCAACCCACCGCCCCTCATTCCTATTTCTATAAATGTAGAGGTTTTGGATGTTGGTCAAGCTCCAGAAATATCCTCTGCAAACCCTAAACTAGACTATGTTATAGAGGGGAAGGAACTCCAGAATTCCAATCCTATGGAACTAGTGAATTCTAACTTAAGACCTAGAAGCAAAGGTACTCTCAATTTTCCAAGAAAGGTGGCGGGAGGGTTAGGATTCTATGAAGTGAAAATTCCCAAATCTAATCAAAGGGGAAGAAAATCAGTCATAAGAAAAGGACTGAAATTGTTTTACACTCAATATTTTGTAATTTTAATTTATTTAATTCAATTTTTTATTTTATATATGAGAAAAGGAATAAAAATTGCTTTGGATACTTTAAAAGAAACACACACACATAGACACGGTAAAATATTGCACTTTATTTTTAGAAGTGATAGAAGTAATTGATTAATTTATGGAATTTGATATATTTTTGGATTCCATTCTTTTTTAGGAAAAGATGTATTGATTTATAAAATTGGATGTATTTGTGGATGTCATTTTTATAAAGAAAAAAAAAATTGTTAATTATTAATTATTTCACATTCCAATTATATATTGTAATTGGAGGTAGTATTTAGTTCCATGTATAGGGTTAAGGTTAAATGATATTTGAAAGCACACAATCTTATTGTTGTAACCTCCACTATGGTAGTAAGGGATATTGGTTTTCTTTTGATTCTTGCACATACTATTTACTCTAAAATCACCTTTTTGTATTAGAACCCCAAGCTTAACTCAATTCTAGACTAGGGTTATGGGAGGGTCCAACCACAAAGTAAACCGTTGACTTTGTGGTGGGCCCTTCAATGACTAGAGTCTAGAATCCGGTTAAGGATGACCACTATTAGAGTAAGACCTAAAACTAATTTTGATTAGATAAGACCTGAGGAAATAGGTTAACAAGGCATTTGGTAAGAGTGGAAGTTTTTGATTTTTAATTTTTATAAATCTTTTAGGTGAATAAAATTTATCTAATTTTTAATCAATAAAATATCAAATAACTATTAATAAAATATGAATATCAAAGCTGAAGAATGGAACGAGGAGTAGGTTAGGGTTTTCTAGGGTTTGGAGAAAAAGTTCAGAAGTACAGTCTCAGAAGTAAAGGGAGGTACAAGGGAGGAGTCAAAGCATCAATATAAGGTCATCAATGGAAGGAAAAAATCAAGAGGCATCATAACCTATTATGGGGAAACAATATGTGGATGTGGCAGTAAAGGCAGAGAAAGAAGGGACTAAGCCAAAGTAATTTAAATAAGTATTGTCAGGGGGGTGTAGTCTAATGCCCAAGGACGTCTTGGGGACACAAAGGGATAGGGGTTCTCCCTCCATGGAATAGACCACCTTGAATACTGGTTCAAATCCCAAACTGGGAAAAAGGTTAAAGAATTGTTGTTTGGTAAAGACGGTGGAGAACCAAAGATATGAAGCCACATCACCTTTAATTGGAGATTGTATACAACATATGAAGGACCATGCGCTTATTAGAAATTTCATGTGTATCTGGCCCTCCGAGAAGGCCATCATGCTATGATTTCAAATGAGATGGAAAGTCAAAGGCAACATGGACATCAAATTGGGATCAAAAGGATTTTTTAGGGTAATTTTCTCGTGCTCTGCAAATAGGAGAATAATTTTTTATGAAGGACCATATTTTTTTAATTCCACATGGTTACACCTAAGATACTATACTTAACGTTTTTCCATAGAGAAAGAGGATTACACTTCGGCACCACTCTGGTTCAGATTATACTCATAAAGATGTCAAAGATAACCAAGGTATCTAAGTACACATCCTATGCCAGGATATGTGTTTACATGAATGTGGTCAAATAGTTGTCATAATATATAGTGATATCATTTCAGGATGATGATTAGACCCAAACTATACACTACTAACATATTTTGTTTAGGTGTTAGAAGTGTTATGAGCACATAAATCTATTTAGAGAATGTCCCCAGAATGGAAGAACATTTCCAAACAAAGGGAAAGAGGAAAAGGATGGTGAGGGATTCATCAAGATCCCAAACAAAAGAAAGGCGAGGAAAAAAGGAGCTCATCAAATAGGAGAAGCATCTAAGAAGAGTTCCAATAGATTTCAGGCATTATCAATGGAGCATAAACAAATAGAAAAGGGAAAAGAACCATAGCGAAGAAAAAAAGACCCAGCTCAAGGGTCAGAACCAGAAATAGGAAAACAAGAGGAGATAGCAAAGTGTTTCTGAATAGAGAAAAACAAGATTATCACCCCTAGTCCAGGAGGGGAAATCATAATGTAGGATATGGATGACACATATGGATCACGGGAAGAAGCAGAGGAGGAGGATGAAGCCTAGAATATGGATCTGGAAGAAACAAAGGTGGATATCAAATATCTTATAGAGGTTCATGGGGAACAAGAAATAAAAAATATGTAGGTGGGTCAACTCAGAAAACTTCATCGGGAATTAAAGAAAGGGAAGGAAAAAAACAACATCCATGAGACTCCATCAACCTCTGTAGGTAACCTAGGCATCAAGAGAAATGTTGTTAAAAGACCAAAAAAATCCATTGGGGAGGAAAAACGAAGAGGCCGCAAACTACATAAGAAAGTTCTGGAAGAAACTAGGGCCCTACTAATAGATTTCAGCCAATTCGTGGCCCTCTCGGATAAGTGCTTCTCCTCTCAACCCAAATCTTAATGATGGAGGTACTTTCATGGAATATGTGAGGGTTAAATGCAACTTCTAAACATAGAATTATGAAGATAAACCTAAACCAAGAAAAACTAAATTTCATATTGTTACAAGAAACTAACTGTGATAGGGAAACAATGAAAAAAATAGCCAAAAAAGTGTGGAATAATAGTAAAATGGAATGTATTGAAGTGAAAGGGACCTCGGGAGGGGGGGCGGGGTTCACGACCCTTTGGAATCCAGCCAAATTCAAGGTGGAGTTAGTGCTACAATGTCCGAGAATCCTAACTATCCATTTTCATAAACTGAGATCGGAAGAGCATGGTTACATCTCGAATGCATATGGCCCCACAAACCAAGAACCGAAAGGATACTTCCTAGAGTCTTTTGAACAATTGGGTATCCTTCTACAAGACCAAAAGTGGATTATAGGAGGAAATTTCAACCTCATAAATTTGTTGGAAGAAAGGAAAGGAGGGGTAATAAAATTGGACACAAAGAGTAAATTTTTTAAGGAAAGTATAGAGAAGTTAAATATGGTGTATCTCCAAACCCAAGGAGGAAAATTCACTTGGAACAATCGAGGAGGGGGTCTGAAATAGGTGGCAGAAAGACTGGATAGATACTTGGTTTCAAAGAGTTCATTTCAATCCATCAAAGAGTTAGTAGCATAAATCATTCCCTCTTATGGATCAGACCACTGGCCGATCTTAGTGAGTTGGGAATCATACACAACCCAATGATCGAAGCCATTCATATTCAAAACAATTTGGCTTCGTAACCCAGACTTCCTACCAATGATGTCAATTTGGTGGAATAACCAACTAAACCTCCACGGTACCTAGATGTATCAATTCCAACAAAGATTGAAATATACAAAATCTTGCATAAGGAAATGGAATAAGGATGTCTTCGACAACATCCAAGAAGAAAGGAAAAAATGGAGGATCTCCAACACCAAGTAATTCTCCGAGGGTTATCTCAGAAACTCAGATTAAAGGAAGATCTGTTAAAATAGGAGATCATGGAAAGAGATAATCAAGAAGAGGTTCTGATTCTTCATAAATCCCGATTTCAATCGTTGCAAGAGGGGGACAAAACAAAAAGTTATTTCATAATTCTCTCCTTTGGAGAAGAATCCATGACTGGATCGCAGCCTTGCAATGGGAATATGGAGCTGTGGGGGGGAAAAAAAAAGATATAGAAAAATATTTAATCCATCATTATAGTAGTTTACTCTCAAAGCCAATATCGAATAGGAGGGAAGCCACCCTCCATATCACCAATTCTATTCTAAGATTAATATCCCCAGATAAAATAACAGTCTAATGTGTCAAGTGTCTCTAGAGGAAGTCGAGGAAGTGGTCATGATTATGCTAGCCAGAAAGGCCCTGGGTCTAGATAGGTTCACCCCAGATTCCTTCAAATCTTGTTGGAGTATCATAGGGCGAGATGTGTGGGCGGTGGTGGAAGAATCAAGAAGGGCTCTCTCAGTCCTACAAGATTTCAATGCTATCTTCCTTACATTAATCCAAAAGGAAAGTGATTCTCTCTTGGAAGATAAGTACTACCCTATTTCCCTATGCAATGTAGTATAAAATATCATAACTAAAGTAATTGAAAATAGATTGAAACCTCTCTTGCAGGAAATAATTTCTCAACAACAGGGAGGATTTGTGGATGGAAGACAAATTCTAGATGACACAATAGTGTCCCATGAAGCTATCCACACCCTCAAATAAAGTGGTCAATCGTGAATGAGGGTAAATATGGAATTAGATAAGGCCTATGACATAATTAACTCGGATTTCCTTTGTGAAATCTTGAGAGCGTTCGTATTCAACCAATATTGGATTACTTGGATCTATGGTCTAATCTCCTTGGGATTCTTTTCCATCCTCGTTAACGGGTCCCCTTCGACTACCTTCAAATACTCAAGAGGAATCAGGCTGGGGGATACTTTGTCTCTGTATCTTTTTATTATTCTAGTAGAAGGATTGGGGAGGTCCATCAAGAAATCACATTAGGAAGGGGCCCTTCAAGGCCTCTTGGTTACCACTACCTTTGAACCCCTCACCCACTTAAAATTTGTGGATGATACCCTCTTAATGTGTCATCCCACGATCAGGGAAGAAATAGCTATTAAATGAAATTTAAACTACTTCTTGGAAGCATCAGGTATGCAAATCAATGAATAAAAAAATAAAAAAATAAATCCAATACTCCGGCTTCAGTTTAGCGTAATGTCTCTCTCATTTTGGGTTTTCAACGTGTGGAACTGCCTTCAAAATATTTGGGGATCACTCTCCTAGAGAAATAACTTAACAATCTTTCATAGCAAGAGATTCTGGCGAATATTGAGGACTAACTAAACAATTGGACTCACCATTTCCCAACCTTCCCGGCCAGGGTTCTTCTCATAAAATCATTCTTGATGGCCATGCCCCTGTACCTATTTTCAGTGCTGATGGCCCCAACAAACATCCAACAAAAAATCAAATCTATTGAACGAAAATTCCTGTGGGGAGGAGCTAAGAGGGAGAAAATGTGGGCTATAGTGGCCTGGGACAAAATCTGCACCCCCAAATCGAGGGGGAACTGGGAATTTGCGACCCTCTCAAGATAGGCCAAGCCTTAGCAACAAAACTTCTCTGGAGGTTGTATAAAGACCCAGAGGCCCAGTGGGACAACATTTATACAAGTAAATATGAAAAGGACTCTCAGAATAATGAAAGGATTAGGTTGGAAGGATTGACACCCGACTCTCTTATCTCAAACTACGCCTGGAAAACTAGAGAAATTTTCGAGAACCATATCTTTTGGGAAATTTAAGATGGGAATTCAGCTCTATTTAGGGAATACGTGTGGGAATAGATTCCCACTCTCAATTCAGAAGGAAACATGCATAACATTCAATGGAGGACAAGAGCAGAAGGGTGGAATTAGGTCCACCATTTATGGAATGATTCCTAGATCCCAAACCCGAGTGAAATCAAACATTGGAAGCCCCTTGCAACATGGAGGATTACCTGGATAGAAGCAACCAGATAGAATATGGAATATATCTTAGAAAAATGGATTGTAACTTGTAAACCGGGGTAGGATATCCTAAGGTGGGGTAAAAAAGGGAAAAAAAAATGAGTGATAAGGAAGCTTACCATCAGATGCTAAATAATCTGGATTCAAACCCAAAACCAGTTTGGAAGAAAATATGGAACACCTGCCTATGACCAAAAGTGGAAACTTTCCTATGGATGCTTCTTCATAGGAGATCTCTAACTTGGGATAGAATCCTTAAAATAGGATTCAAAGGACCCTCCATTTGCACGTTATGTCACCAAGAAAATGAAATGAAAAACCATGTTTTTAGCAAATGTCAAGTAGCATCAAAATTGTGGGACAAAGGAGCTATGGTATTCATAAAAATGGATAGAGTAAGACTCGACATCAACAGAACCATAGAATAATGGAGAACATAACCATTTAGAAACAAAATTATGAACCAAATCTGGAAGATATTCTCGGGCTTTGTTTTGTGGCATACTTGGAAGGAGAGAAAATGTAGGATATTCAGAGGAAAGTACAATAATCAAGAGAAAATTTGGAACGAAATTTAGGAAAAAATCCAAGAGACAATAAATTCCTCAGCCTGGGAAGAAGAAGACTGGAATCCCTCTGGGTAAGAAATAGATATTTTCACAAATTGGCATCTGTGCCCTCTCCTGAACATAACCAACCCAAAGAAAAGGCCAACTAAAAATCCTCAACGCAAGGAGACCTGGGAACCTCCTCCTAAGGGATTCATGAAATTAAACATCGACAGATCCTCTAAAGGAAATCCAGGCCAAGCAGGAGAGGGCAGAGTATTCTGAGACTCGATAGGGGCTATCAAGTATGGATACTCCATCAGACAAGGTCACAATTCAAACAATGGAGTGGAACAAACATGTATGTTAATGGGGTTGTGAATGGAAAATGAGTTGAAATACCAAGATCTGATAGTGGGAGGGGACTCCCAGATCCTTATTGAGGGTCTAAAAACAAATTTAAATGGTACCTACCCAGAGAGAGTTTCATAGAATTAGAGGTTTTCGTTTGGCTTCTCGTAGATAACTACAATTGTCATGGGAAGCTTCGTTATAGTCTCGAGACATGTCAGGAGAAAGGGTAACATGGTAGTTTATTACCTAGAAAACATGGAGGTACTTCAAACCCCCAGAATGAACAAGTGGAGGTGGCAGGAAGTGGGCCTGGGAGAATTTAGGGACACGATAACTTGCTAAACTAATGAGGACACCCTCTATGCGACAACAAGGACAAACAGAGAGATTGAGGCCCTAGGATTGAGGGAGACAAATGTCCCCACATAGTTTTAAATGTCAACTCACAAGGGTATAGTACTCGGGGATTAGGATTTAGACCCCAATTCGAGGAAAGTGGTGAAGGATGGAATTCAATGGATAGATGTGGTAAGTAAGGATGATCAAGAAAGGAAGGTACGAAGATATGTAGAGGAGAAAATATGTATCAGGTATGAAACTAGGATGATGCCAAAGGTTTCCGACACCAGTACCACAAGTATTATGGTTACGAGAGAAAAGGACAATGCTTACCAGAGAATGATGAATCCAGTTAATATTTTTAGTAGAAGGCATCTCAGAGAAATTAAGATGAAGGAACCCATAGCTATTAATAGGAAAAGTTATCGTAAGAATCAGGTATGCATAAATGCTAAGTTGGTTGGGAAGGGAAAAACAAAAATAGAGAGGTGCATGCTATTTTTGAGAGAAAAAGGGAAATACTGGGAGAAGAGGATCGGGGGGATTCCCTTGACCTTGAGGCTTTTTAGTTTCCATTTTTACCTAGCCACCAGAGATTCTGACATAATATTTCACCTAGATTTTAGAGGGGCTCGACTAAAGAGTGTTAAAAAGGATTTCCCTTTCTAGAATAGTAGTAATGGAGAAAGTATTTGGAGAAGGGAATCAGGCTATAAGAAGATGATACCAGAGAAAAAAAAATTGGAATGGGGAAACTCACCTAGTTTGGAGGGCCGAGGGAAGAAAACTGGGAAGGTAGAGAGCCAATCCTTCCCCAAGAAGACCTTCTCGAAATCCAGAGCGGAGATAGACATATTGGAGGCTAGTCGTAACTTTCACACCCTAGGAACTGCAAAACAAAAATAGACTATGGAGGAGTTGCAGAAAGAGGTGAAAAAAAAGAGAAGTGCCACTTCGGAGGATGGGATTATGGCAGCCACACGATATTGGGTCTGGGACCTAGGACAATATCGAAGCAAGGAAACCAAATATTTTTGTCTGGCATAAATTTATTGATGAACGAAATCAATGATCGCTCAAACCATGGTGTTGCAGTAGGAGGAGCTCCTCCAAGTGCTCTCCCAACAAAAAAACATTAATGAATCTCTCAGAAAAGGGGTAAGGATGTTGGAAGAAAAATTTGAACTTTTTTGTAAAGCTAAATTTGGTGTTTCGTTTATTGGAAGGGACTATGAAGATAGGCAGGAAAGGACCAAGCACCAGAGGATGGAGAGATGCTCTGAAGGAACCCATGAATGCCCCATTGTGATAGAGGATGAGGTTCCCCAAAATGGATCTCGCCTTGTAAGGACAAAAATGCAGCAATATGGTAAGGGAGCTCTCTTGGGTCAGGGTTTGATCCTCACAGGGTCTTGTCTCCCATCAAAGCTAGGTCGGAAATATTATATTGAGGGATCCAGCACGAGGTCACCTTCGAAAGCTATGGAATATTTTGGTATGGTATTTATTTTTTTGGATATAGGTAGAGATAATTATAAGTATATCAAACTCTCGAGACATAGTGGCAGAAGTCATGGTAAAACTAGGTGGGTAGGGGACAAGGTTTGGACACTGAATTTTGTTATTTTGGATGTTGGGATTTTGGACAATATTGAAGACATCAGTATTCTGAGGGGTTCCTTGGTTTCCATTTTGGCAGGACCCCCAAAATAAATTTTGTAATATTTTGTACCATTTTAATAGAAATCTATAGTATTTTTTTTTTCTTAAAAAAAAACTATTAATAAAATATTTTTTCCCCCGAGTGTAAGGAAATAGGTGATGGAGTGTACTATTAAAGCACTTCATCATGTGAAGTCACCAGTTTGAAACCTCAACTTACCTTGTGTGCCACGTATGTTGAATAGTGGGCACACCTTGAGGCATAATGTACACACCTAGAGGTTATAGTGGTAGTAGTTGGATAACACGACCACATGTCACATGAGTACATGCCCATCTAATTGTTGATTCCACCAATCACATAAAAAATCTATTGATAAAATATTTCACTATTTTTAAAAAAAATATGTTTAAAAAAACTATATCATATAATCATCAACAAAATATTATGTGTCATATATATGATCTCTAATAGAATATTTCATTCACTTTTAATTGATTGAGGGATGGATATATTCATAGATTCCATCTCTATTAAAAATGATTTAAGTTATTACGCCTGTTATCACCATGATTTTCATAGCTAAGGTAAGAGGTTTGTCAGCAATTTGCAAAGTCGTGTTTGTTAGCACCAATATTTTTTTTATCCCCGGCATAATCTGACATCTCCAAGGGTCGGTTTCAAAAAGAAGATTTATCATTTATTATTTTCATTTCCATTTGCAACTACACGCTGCAAAATTCGTTGCGCACTGCAAAATTTGCTGCGCACCGTGCAGAGGATCTTGTCGCGCAGAGAATTTTTTCACGCAGAGGATGTTGTCACGAAAAATATGTTGTCATGTAGAGGATGTTGTCACGCAAAGAGTTTTGTCGTGCAATGGAAGTTGTCGCGTAGAGATTTTTGTCACGCATAGGATGTTTTCATGCAAATGATTTTTTCGCGCAGAGGATTTTCCTGCGCACAGGCTACAGGGTGCGCTGAGCAAATGACTGGTTTAGTGGTCAACTTCAAGATCCATTTCTAACCAATTGGGGAGGACTTTTGAAAATCCACGAGACCTTTCTGTCAAGGACAAACCAAATAATAAAAACCTCTCTCATATTTTCAAAAAGTGTCACTTATTAGGAGTTTTGAAGGAATATTTGAGCCCTAATTTTCATGATTTTATGTATGAGACATGTTTTTGTGACACGTATTATGGCCAGGTGGAGACGAATTTTAAGAAACAGAGAGAGGTTTTTCTTTAGAACGATCTTACCTACAAAAAATTTCTCATATGTTATACATTTATTACAGTTTGATAATTACAAGTGGTGTTTTGAAGCCTATTTTTCATAATTTCTCCTCTTGGAAAGCAGGAAATCAATTAAAACATGTCATTTTATGTTTGTAACTGTTTATATTTTGGGAAAGGGGTTGGAGTTTGAAATGGTAATTTGGAAAGGACCTATATTGCTATATATTTCATGGTACAATAGTAGAGAGGGGTTGGAACCTTGGGGGATCAAGACTTGTTTATTTATTTGAAGTTAATGCAGAAGTTTCCTCTTTCTGAAATTTGAGATTCATCATAGTGTTTATGTTCAGTATGTGTTTCTTGTATATCATTTCCATGATTATGTTTATATGCTAGCGTTTTCTGAGGGTAAGTGGTAGGAATTCAACTATGTTTGATGCTCCTTTCACATTGATGATGTGTGTTATCTATTAATGGTTACTTTTACAAAATTCATCTTCATTTGATGCTCTACTTAGTAATTAATCTTTATGTCATTTCTTCTAAAGCTTCACTAGAGATTCATCGAGTGTGCAAGATACCAGATATATAAAATATGCAGAACAGAAATGAAATGCTAGAAATGACAGAATAACAATAAAATATCCAGCATAATCTTCACAATACACCGAATGATATACGAAATAGCAACAGAAATAACACTTTGAATCAGATAGCAATGTTCACAGGCCTCTTCGAGGGGGCAACCTCCAGTCGAGCAACGCTCTGTTACAATAATATCCCAGCTAGGATTCTCATACCCTTGACTCCTATTTATACTAAAAAGAAGCATCTAGAGGAAGATCCTTCTAGAAGCAGAAGCTTCTATTAGGTCTTCTTACATCCGCCTTATTCTATTTTATTGAAAGGTCTTATTAATATTGACCTTTATTACATCCGAATACATTGATCTACCTACGTGTAGGTTAGGACCTTAACATGTCCGCCCCCTTAAAAACAACCTTGTCCTCAAGGCTTGAGATGTGGAAACTGCTGCAGAATGGTAGCTGGTTCCCAAGTGGCATCTGCTGGAGTCATATATTTCCACTGTATTAGCACTTCCTTGATAGTTCTCTGATGCAGGCGACGCTCCCTCTGGTCCAAAACTACTTTTGGTTGTAGCCAAATGGATCCTTCTTCAGCTAACTCTGGAAGGTTGGTTTGAAGTTGGCACCTGGTTCCAATCACCTTCTTCAAGCAGGAAACATGAAAAACAGGATGTAGCTTCGGATGACTGGGCAGAGCTAACTGATATGCGACTTGTCCCACATGCTTTAGAACTATGTAAGGGCCATAAAATTTGGGTGCTAGCTTCTGAAACTGCTCGGCCTTGAGGGAAGTTTTCTTATATGGTTGCAGCCGTAGAAACACCTGATCCCCTTCTACAAATTGACGTTCCGAGCGACCTTGATCTAATTGCTGCTTCATTCTGTTCTGGGCCATGACCAAGTTCTCTTTAAGGGTATGAAGGATATCCTC
>JASDQU010245099.1:86660-141101 GCA_032191745.1 Picea mariana
CTGTATGGCTCAGAAGATTATTGAAAGACATGTCACAAACAGAGAAGGATCCAACTCCTATCTTCTGTGACAACACATCAGCAATTGCATTATCCAAGAACCATGTGTTCCACAAGAAAAGTAAACACATTGACACTCGGTTTCATTTCATACGCGAGCTTGTCAATAATGGTGATATTGCACTACAATTTTGTGGTTCTCGAGATCAGCTTGCTGACATATTCACTAAGCCACTAGGAAAGTCAGTTTTTGATTTCCAGAGACAGCACTTAGGCATATTCAGTGCTGTTGATTGTAACTGTTGAGTCTAAGAGGGAGTATTAAATATATTGTATCCTCAACAGACTAACCGTACACTGCCAGCTGTACTGGACAGTTGTACTTTTTAATTATGTCTTGCTTGAGCATATATAAGCTCAGCTAATTCCTATTGTAAGTGCTTCTTCAGTTCTGTTCTGTACTTCTTCATACATTTGAATATACTATTCTTTTCTCTCTGCATTTCTCTGTCCTTCACAATTTATCAACTGATGCGGTATAGTTAGGTTTTCTATTGACATTGCTATCTAGAGAATGTATGGACTGGAATAGAAATAAAGCTGTGAAATTTGATCCGTGGAAACTTCAAGCATTCAAGAAAGCACACATGAGCCCTTTAAATATGCATTTGATGCGTTGACCAATGATGTGATGGGGTTCCTTTGATGCCAAAACTCTTGACCAAGATGCGTGTGTTCAGAGGCACGGTGGAGATGCATTTATGTCGTGTAGGTAGTAGATGGTGTGAGATAATATTTCAAATCAAAGACTGACCATTGAGCACTTTACCATCAATCTATACAAATTTCAAAACATGTCATTCGAGTTTTTTAAATAAAACATTTATATATAATTAACATTTAATATTTTTATCTATATTATTATTATGTCAATGTACTCTACTTTTTATATCTGTATCTCAATTCTCAAAGTTTGTTCATATATATTTAATATTTAAGTTAGTTCTCTATCTTATTTAAGATCATTTCTTATCTTATTAGCATCGTTATTCGTTGTGAATCACTTCTTTGAAGTAGGTCTATGTTGGTTGTTCGAATTAGCACTGTGTTTAATGTAATTTGTGTTTCTAGCATTGCTGTGTTTTACACCTGCCATTTTTTTTAGTGTCGACATATGATTTAGTGATAATGTAATAGTAATCTTTCTATGATTTTTTGTTTTACTCTTATCGTGTGCATATAATTTATACTTCCAATTTCCATTGTACCAATGATTGCAAGGAGATCCTACCACATAATTGTGTCAACGACTAATTGTGTCAACGACTGCAAGGAGCTCCTGCCACATAACATTACATAACATTGTTATAATATTTTCTATTTCTCTTATAATATTTTCTATTTCTTATTATTCCGACAGGTATAGATGCTATCACATAGCCTTGTTTGAATATATTCAAATGTATTCATGGCACGAATTGGAATTTACGTTTAATGATTCACAAGCCAAGTATCTATGTTGTACATCTTTTTTATCTTTTTCATTTCATTCCTTGTATTCAAATGAAGGGATTGTTGGCCTTTGAACATGTAGTTATTTACATATTTTCCTAATCTCTAAAGTAATCAAAATTATAGTAATTTTGAAATTATTTTTAATGTTTTTTTAGCATAGAAATGCAATTTTAAAGATATTAAAGTAATTTCTTACCTTCTTAAAATCCAATAAATCAATTAATTTCAGTGAACATTCATCATTATCATAGAGTGATTTCAACATCTTTGACTTACTATGTGGCCAATTATAAGATCATGCTTAAGAAGATGTTTGAAAACAATTATCTAAAAGGAGGCAAGCTCTATCCTTTTTATTTTGATGTGATTGATTTATGTTGGCACCTTGAAGGTCAATGCTTATGACTATGCTTAAAAAAATTGGAGGCACAGTTCATAATTTGGTAATGACCATTGTTTAAGAAATTTAATTTAAGATTTATTTTTTCCATTGCATTTCAATTATATGTTCAATGTATTTAAGTGATTTTAATTTTAATTTTTTTTTAGCTAAATATTCTTGACCAATGAAATCAACGGAGCATAATAGAAATACTTTTCATGAATGAACAAACAATATATAAAAGTTTTATTTTAATTCAAAACAATTTATTAAATATGAAGACTTTTCACAAATGAACAAACATCTAATAGTTAAATTCAAAAACAAATCTACAAAATAAGGAAATAATATGAAGATTTCTTATTAGTTGAAAATAAATATTTTTCATAAATGAACAAACAACATTTAAAATATTTTTAATTGAATTCAACACAATTTCTATAAAATAAGGAAATCATATGAGGAGCCGTTATCTCATGTTGAATACCAATACTTTCACAAATAAACAAACAACATTTAAGTTTTGTTTTTCATTCAAATTTTTTTTCACAAAATAAAGAAATGATATGAGTATTTTTTTATTCTTTCATAAATAAACAAACAACACTTAAGTTTTTTTTTTTTTAAACTCAAAAGAATTTTTACAAAATAAAGAAATGATATGAGTATTCCTTATTCTATGATACTTTTCATGAATGAAAAAACAACACATTTTTTTTTTGAATTCAACAAAATGTCTACAAAATAAGGAAATGATAAGAGTATTCCTTATCCAACTTTGAATATAAATACGTTTAACGAATGAAAAAAAAACAAATAAAAAATAAAATTGTTAATAAAAAAATTTTGTTTGTTAATTGGTCCGAACCTTTTTGGCATTGGGATTAACCATTGGCTTGAGAAACCGCGACTCAGGGGCATCTAAGCCGTCAAAATCACCCAGGGATCGCACCCGCCTAAGCCACACCAACCCTTAACATGGTTGGATTTTTTGTCTCCGCAGGTTTCGAACCGGTGACTTTTCAACACGGAGTGGCTTAACAACACACTCTGTCACCGACTGTCCTACACCTTGGGGAAAAAATTATTAATAATTTAAGTGAATCCTAGATATGTCAATGGAAAATATTTGTAACTAGTATTACTAAGTCAATGGTGCGGGCATGTGAAGGCATAATTTCTATATTTTGTTTTTCTATAATATTCCTGACTTATGGGACTGACACTCGATAAGTGAAGTCACCAGTTTGAAACCTCTATGGACACCTCAAATCCATGTTAAGGGTTGATGCGGTTGAGGCCGAGTGCTATCTGCAGGTGATTTTGACGGCTTAGACTCGTCCTGACATCTGAGCTCTACATGTGATTGATTTATGGACGCTTGGCACATAAGACCAATGGTTATGAAAATGCTTAAAAATTTTGGAGGCATAGTTGATAATTTGGTAATTACCATTGTTTAAGAAGTTTAATTTAAGAATTAATTTTTCAATTGCATTTTAATTATGGGTGGTTAAATATGTTTAATGTATTTAAGCAATTTTAATTTTTTAATTATTAGTTATTATTTTGTATTTTTTTTTAATAATATGATATTTAAATATGATGATAATGATGATTAACGTCCACTAAGACATAATTGGTCTATCATACCTTAAGAGGCAAAGTGATTACTTGTGATTCTTTAGAAAAAAAATTCTGTGCTCGAAACGCATTAAGAGAAGCTTTCCAAGATCACCATACTTTTGTTGAGTTAAAAGGTTAGGAAGGTTGGTAGTGTGATGAGTATTTTGAAAATGAGATCTATTATGGGTATAGGCTGGAAAATATAAGAGAAAGTGATTTTCATCTTCAACCTTCTTACTGTCAAAAAGGTGACACACTCTTTCATCCCATGGGTTTTTAGGAATTGACCAATGCCCAGTTTCACTATGGCGCTCATGAAAATTTGTTCTTATATTATCAATGCTTATTTTTTTCTTTACACTTGGAAAAACAGATAGATAATTTTGATCTTCTAGATTAGGGTTGATTATATGATCTAGATGGATATCGGTGGCCACCCATCCCTTCCAACTGGCTCAAAACAGTTTTCTGACAATTTTGGCAATTTATTATTTTTAGCAGTTTTAACTTGTGGGGCCATTTTGAGGGCCTAAATAAAGGCTTTTCGTGATAGATATTCTCAATGATAGTCAAAGGAATGATTTATTCCCTCAAAATAATATCCTCGATGATACCTTTCCAACGAGCTATCATACTCCTAAAACGAAGATCGTATGCAAAAGTTACGACCCCGGGAAGTTGATGTACTAACATACCCAAACGGGGCCCACGTGACTTTTGGCGCTTCATCTCCTAGGATTAGGTTTTTGGATGTCTAGGGTTTTTGGCATTCCTTTTTATTGTAAAAAGGCCTTCAGAGCCTCATTGTAATGATCTTCTTGCAAATGAGCGCCTCCGTCACATCTCTTCTCAGAGATAAGCCACCACCATTCCAACAAGCTTGTTTTCGCTGCATTTTACAGTTTCAACTTATTTCCTTATTGAATAGAAAACCAGTTTTATTGTATCTTTGTTATTTTCTGTTAATCACCTATTAATAATCTATAGTCATTTCCTTCTTCTCTTAAAATCTGTATCAGTGGTATCAGAGCGATCTGATCCTTGTCGTCTTAATGCATGTTCCCAACAAGGTCGGAGTACAAAGAGTTGGCTCTCGAGCTTGTTTCTCTTGAGGAAAAAAGCTCTCGCACACCCAAGCGACCTCTCATGGTAGGAGAAAAGAAAGATGACGGGACAGGAGATCCTTTTAAACTTTTGATTGAGGAAGCCCTCACGCAAAAAAGGAACGAGATGATGGATAGTTTCACGCAAATCCTTCGATGGCTACCAACAAGCGACGCATCTTCTTCGAGCGGAGGTGCCACCTCCTTCAAGGTACAAATAAACTTCGATGTTCCTATATTTGAAGGTCATATAGACGCAGATGTTGTAGACAAGTGGTTGAATCTACTAGAAGGGTATTTTTCTCTCCATAAATTTTCGAATAGAGAAAAGATTACTTTTGTGCTCCTCAAAGCCGTTCCCCACGTAAAAGATTGGTGGGAAAATTTCTGTGAGAAAAATGAAACAGAGGAACCCTCACTATTTACAGTCACGACCACCTGGGATTCCTTCAGGGATGTTATTAAGGAACAATACTACCCTATCAGAAGTTATGATGACTTGTATACCAACTGGACCACACTGTGGCAAGAAATAGACCAAGCAGTGCCAAATTTCACAAATATATTTCATACTTTGCGCACCAAGCTGGGTATCAAAGATTCGAAGCAATATCTGGTGCTCAAGTATCGCGGCGCTCTACCTAGATACATCCATAACGAAATGGAATCTTTTGACATCTCATCCTTGGGCGCGACCTATCAATATGCCGTCAAAATCAAGTAGAAGCTCAAACAAAAGACGTGGGAATTTGGGCCTCGGAACCCCTCACAACAAAAGCTAGGAAAGGGCGGCCCCAACCCATAGAACAAAGGACAGAGAAAATATGGATAGTATTAGGACAAGCAGTCCAAGCCGCAAGCAAAGAAGGACACTAGAAAGACAAAGGAAGATACCGAGAAGTGGTCTGACTTCCATAAGAGCCCTTGGCATAACACTGCTAATTACCACTCAAAGAAGTCACTGGTGGTCGAAGTGAAAGCCTATGAATCAGATGTGGGTTCAGACTCTGAGCCAGAACTAGAAAGGGGAAGACAGATCATTGATGTGGAACCGGGTGCCACCGTTGCTACTACCAAGCTCCAACCTAGTGAACTAGACGAGCGAGAAGAAGGAGAACGCCTCTTCCATTCACAGATGTGGGTAAAAGGCACCCCACTACACTTGATCATGGATAGCGGTAGCCAGAAGAACCTCATCTTAGCAGAGGTCGTCAAGCGGCTGGCCCTGCTGACAACATCGCACCCACAACCCTATAGCATTGGATGGCTCCGCCAAGGAAGTGATCTCCGCGTCAGCCAACAGTGTCGACTGTCATACGACATCAAGCCCTTCAAAGACGAGGTATTGTGTGATGTTTCTCCTCTCGAATTTTGTGATGTTCTTTTGGGCCAACCTTATTTATGTAAACGTCATGTTGTATATGAGTCTAGGCCTCGTGGTGTTATTATTACTTTGAACAGGAAATTGTACAAGATACCCGAGGCAGTCCCACCTAGTGCTATTTCCTTGACATCTGCTAAGCAATGAAGGAAGGTCATCTCCCATATGGGTAAGTTTGTCTTCTTTGTGATTCTCTCTCAGAATAAGTGAAAGATCACAACCACATCCAGGGTCTTTGCGGTGGACCTCTCTGCACAGCAGAAGCAAGTAGATAAGGTCATGGAAGAGTACTCATATATATTTTCCTCACCTACCGGGGTACCTCTACACTGCCAGGTCAAGAACCCCATCGATCTGACCCCTGGCGCACCACTGCAAAATAGGCTAGTCTATCGTCTCTCTCTATTAGAGAATGAGGAGATTAAGCGACAGATCCAAGAACTACTCCACAAGGGGCACATCCATCCTAGCTCATCACCTTACGGGAGCCTAATCGTGCTGGTACAGAAGAAAGATGGAACCTAGCGACTCTGCATTAATTACCGAGCTCTGAATAAAATCACTGTCAAAAACTGGTACCCGATTCCTTGAATCAATGACCTCCTTGATCAACTCACGGGGGCCAAGTACTCCAGTAATATGATCTAAAGTTTGGCTACCACCAGGTCCCGATAGAATAGACCGATGTATGAAAAACCACCTTCAAGTCAAAGGAAGGCCTTTTTGAATGCTTGGTCATGCCCTTTGGTTTGACAAATGCTCCAGCCACTTTCATGAGGATGATGGACGATATCCTGCGACCATTCACCAATAATTTTGCAGTGGTGTGTCTGGATGACATTCTCATTTACATCAATACTTGGGCAGAACATTTGCAGCATATTCAGAAGGTTTTGCACACCCTGTGGAAGCACAAGCTATATGACAACTTGGAAAAATGCTCCTTCGGCATGGACAGGGTCCATTACTTGGGCTACGTAATTGATCAGCATGGCGTACATGTGGATCCAGCCAAGATCCAAGTCATCCATGATTGGCTAGCCACAACCACACTCACTGAGCTTCGGAGATTCTTGGGCCTTGCCAATTTATACCATAGGTTCGTGTTGGGATTCTCCCATATTGCATGGGCCCTTAGCCAACTAACCAGGGGTGGTGGTAAGGCTAAATTTGCATGGGGTTGGTCCCAACAACAATCGTTTGATGATTTGAAGCAAAGCTTGTGCTCAACCCCAATACTTTCACTACCAGACCTGGAACAACCCTTTGAGATCGAGACAGATGCTTTAGACTATGCAGTGGGTGTCGTTCTCACTCAGCATGGCCACCTCATGGCCTATCATAGTGAGACACTCTCAGATGTTGTCCATAAGTACCCTACTTATGACAAAGAAATGTACTCCATTGTGCAAGCTTGCCGCCAGTGGAGACATTACATTCTTGGGAAGGAGAAAATCATCCACACTAATCATAAGCCATTGTAGTTCAACCAGACACAAGGAAAATTGTAGAATGATCGCCATCAAAAGTGGTCCACATACTTGCAGCAATTCCACCTCAAAATCAAGTATAAAATGGGAAGCACCAACCGCATCGTTGATTGCCTCAGTAGACTGCCAGTCGCGGAACTCACCACGGTGCTAGACTCCTGAGGCCATGAGACCTCTGGATGGCCACAACTCTATGAGATAGACCCAGACTTTGCCACCACCTAACAAACGTTGGGTGCAAATGCAGTTGTCGATAATTTCCATCTTCAGGATGGGTTATTGTGTCATATGGACCATATTTTTGTTCCATCAAGAGAACAAGCAAAGATGATCTAGGAAGTCCTCTACAATCGGGTGGTAGGACACTTCGACATCGAAAAGACAGTGGAAATTCTACAGAAACATTTCTACTGGCCGAAAAAATTGACAGGAGGTCAACAAGTATATCAAGTCCTGCACTGCTTGCGCTATTGCCAAACTGACCACTAAGAAATAGGGCCTGTACACCCCTCTTCCTACTCCTAACAGGCCATGGGAATCCATCTCAATGGACTATATTTCGGGCCTCCTGTCCACCAAATGGGGAAATGACTGTGTTTTTGTGGTTGTTGATCGCTTTTCTAAGATGGCAATTCTGGTTGCCTGCAAGAAGAACATCACAACAGAGGCCACTGGCAAGATCTTCTTTGAACGAGTCTGGGTACATTTTGGACTCCCACAAATCATTGTCTTAGATTGGGACAGTTGATTTCTCAACACATTCTGGTTGAGCCTCTGGTCACTGGTGGACACCAAGCTCACCAAATCCACGGCCTCCCACCCCCAGACAGATGGTGAAACCGAGGTTGTCAATTGAATTATTGTGCATATCCTTTGCATTTATAATCCAAAGAACCCTCGCACATGGGATGAGAGCCTTCCCTATGTACAACATAGATACAACCGAGCCCTGCATAGCTCAACCGACCATATCCCCTTTCAAGTGGGATTTGGATTCCAACCATTAGGTCCCATAGATGTTGTACTTCCCCTTGCAGTCACCTCAACTGACTCATCTCCTGCTCCTACTGAAGCTGACAAAGCCACTGAGTTCATTGAGAGGATCCAGAACATTTGCTAATAGGTTTAGGATATCCTACAAAAGTCTAATGACAAGTACAAGCAGCGCCATGATCAACATCAGGTGCCACATAAGTTTCAGATGGGCAACAAAGTTTGGTTGCACTTACAGAAAGAACACCTTACAGGACCCCATCGGAAGCTTCACCCACTCTGTTATGGGTTGTACACCATCACCAAAGCCATGGGGGATAATTATTTTGAGCTCAACATTCCTCTTTTCCTTGGCCTGCACCCAATGTTCAACATGGATCTCCTTCACCCTTATTTCCCACCATTATTGGACACCTCAGATGTAGTAGAGCAGCTGACACCAACAGAGCTCAACCCCAACTACATACAACAGACATCTAGTGATCAGATTCTGGACACATAGATCAAGGGCACTCGACAACAGAGGATCCAGCTTTATCGAGTCGTCAAAGCATGGCAACTCCTGCACCAAGGCAAGTGGCTCACCCGGAGCCAAATTCAGTAGAAATTTCCTCATCTGATGGGGGAACTCAATGCAATGGAGAAAATTGCTTCCTAAGGAGAGAGGATTGATCCAGGTGGATAGCGATAGCCACCCACCTCTTTTAACTAGCTCAAAACAGTTTTTTGACAATTTTGGCAATTTACTATTTTTAACAGTTTTAATTTCCAGGGCCATTTTGAGGGCCTAAATGAAACTTTTTCAGTTTAGAGATTCTCAATGCTATCGAAAGGAATGATTGAGCCCCCAAAATGAATCTCCTCGACAATACCTTTCCAATGGGCTATCATAAGCCTAAAACGAAGATCATATGCAAAAGTTACAACCCCGGGAAGTTGATGTACTATCTTACCCAAACAGGGCCCACATGACTTTTGGCGCTTCATATCCTAGGATTGGGTTTTTGGATGTCTAGAGTTTTTGGAATTCCTGTTTATGGTAAAAAGGCCTTCAGAGCCTCATTGTAATGATCTTCTTGTGAATGAGCGCAGTCGTCACATATCTTCTCAGAGATAAGCCACCACCATTCCAGCAAGCTTGTTTCTGCTACATTTTATAGTTTCAGCGTATTTCCTTATTGAATAGAAAACCAGTTTTAGTGTATCTGTGTTATTTTGTGTTAAGCACCTGTTAATAATCTATAGTCATTTCATTCAGCTCGAAAAATACAGATCAATGGTATCAGAGTAGTCTACTCCTTGTCATCTTAATGCATGTCCCCAACGAGGTAGGAGTACAAAGTGTTGGGTCTCGAGCTCGTTTCTTTTGAGGACAAAATCTCTCGCACACCCAAGTGACCTCTCATGGCAGGAGAAAAGAAAGATAATGGGACAGGAGATCCTTTCAAACTGGTTATTGAGGAATCCCTCACGCAATAGAGGAATCAGATGATGGATAGTTTCACGCAAATCCTTTGACGGCTACTGTGACATCCCCGGTCGTCCGTCATCCCACTGGCTAGGAAACGCTACTGTGTGGAACAACATCATTCTTATACTTAATTAATAACATGCATTTAAATCAAATTAATCACATTTAAACTCAAAGTAAGCACACGATTACTGCTAACATAAATAATCCATGGCATTAACAATAATTCATATGCACAATAGAATACATGGTACATATAAGCATCACAGGCATGCAAAACATAATATTCAGCATAAGCTGATACATATCTTTGAAACCATGGTAATTCCACCAAATACGTGCAGGCCTTCCACAAACCTCCCAACCTTAGACCACGCCGCTCATCACTCTCAGCAGTAGGTCACCCCCGAGCTGGGACTAAGCTCCACCCAAGGCAAGGAATCCTAGTCTAGGTTGAGGTCATAGGGAAAACTGCACAGAATAACCGGAAGGATTCTTCCTAGGATTCCTTCTTACGCCCACTACTCATAGACTCTCATTCCCCACATGCATGTTCGGCCCGGGAGTATACACCTTCACAAGCACAGTCCATCAGTGCTTCACCTCCCTCTTTGGGTCTCGGCAACAGGCCAAATTAGGAAGTCTCAGAGATCTGTAGCTGGTGCTGGACTCTCTCTGGGAGAAAACCACTTCCCAGCAAAATCTCTCACCTAGAGAGAGCTGCTCACAGGCCTGACAACCTGCCTCTTCTACCACAATCACCTCCCTCACAACAGCAGCAAACCACACCCATCCAAGAACTGTGTGGCCGCCAAATTCAACTGGGAAAACAAACATGGGTTTCCCAAACAGATGACAGACAGACGCTTCAGCATACAGAGCTCAACAATTTAGAGACACTTTGGTTTTCCCCAACCCACAATACAGGACAAAATCATGGTTTAGACAAAGGGTGTATCGACTCCTCCAAAGAAAAACATGGGCTTTGGGTTTTAGAGTTACGTGAGGGTATGCAGAGGTCAAGCGGGATTCACCATTTAGACAATTGACGGTGGAAAATGGAGGAGGAACCTACGTAGTAGTCTATGGGAATGGAAGAGGAACCCCCAACACAACCCAAATCAACAGTTTTATCTACATGCACTTGGGTTGACACTTGTCACCCATGAGGCTCGTTCCTTCACATTTGGAAGTCACTCATCCTTCCAAAGAACTTAGGATAAAACATCACATTTCACAAGGATTTTGGAATAATATTAAAATATTATTCCCAAGGACTTAAGCCACTAGGATTAGCCCCTAGGCTCAACACTTAGCCTCTCTTTCCAACCTTCCAGCCCCCAATCCCTTACCCACTCTATGGAAGCTTATTCCCCCATCACTCATTCATCGTGGTCGGTCTGCACGCAGCGGTGTTTATATTTTTATTAATGTTCTGCATGATTACATATACAAAAGCAGGCTCCCGGCCTTAACACTTAGGCTCTCCAGCCTAATAACACATAAGCTCACGAGCTTATATAAACTTGGCTCACCAGCCTATAAAACATAATTACAATTCATAATGCAAGCTCTATACTTCATGGACATGATTTACAACAGGTCTCAGGCTTGGGGACATTACAATCCCCTCCCCTTATTTTTGCATTGTCCTCAGTGCAACTTTACACTGCATCTGCAAGCTTTTCAGAATTTTCAAAAAGATCCAGGTACTCTTCCTGCATAACCTCTTCATGCTCCCATGTCGCGTACTCAGGACCATACTGGGTCCACTGGACCTTTACAATCCCTATAGCTCGATTCCGGAGCTATTTGTTTTTTCTATCCAATATGCGCACAGGATGCACTTGCAGGACACCTTCTTGTTCCACCTGAATCACATTCCAATCGATAACATGATTAGCATATGGTATATATTTCTTAAGCAATGAAACATGAAACACATTATGTATAGTCATAGATGCAGGTAATGCAAGCATATATGCAACTGGCCCAATCCTTTCCAGGATTTCAAATGGCCCACAAAATCTGGCTGCCAACTTGGCGCAACTTCCTAGCTTCAGGGAACTCCTGTTAGCTTTCACTTTCAGGAAAACATGATCACCCACTTTGAACTCTCTGTGGGTTCTATTCTTATCAACATAGCTTTTCTGCCTGTCCTGGGCAACTTTCAAATTCTGCTTGATTTTTATCATTTGGTCCTCCATCTCCTTGAGCAACTCTGGCCCAACTACTACTCTATTAGCTGGATTATCCCAACTCACTGGAGTATTGCACTTTCTTCCATAAAGTGCTTCAAATGGGCTCATATTCAACGATGCATGATACCCATTGTTGTAGGCGAATTCTACCAAGTGCAAGTAGTCTTCCCATATTGATGGTTTGTCCATCACATACATTCTCAGTATGTCTTCTATTACTCTGTTCACCCTCTCTGTCTATCCATCAGACTCAGGATGATAAGTTGTACTAAAGTTCATATTCGTTCCGAATCCTTTGAACAATCCTTTCCAGAAATTCGAAGTGAATTTTGGGTCTCTGTCAGACACAATCGTTTTAGGAATTCCGTGCAATTGTGCCACTTCCTTTATGAAAATATCAGTAACATATGCTGCCTTGTGAGTAGTTTTCAGTGGAATAAAATGGGCAGCTTTTGTAAGCTTTTCCACCACCACCATGATCGAATCATGCAGCTTGGCTGTTCTGGGCAATCCCGTAATAAAATCCATCGTTACTACTTCCCACTTCCACTCATGAATGGGTACAGGTTGCAGCAACCCTGCTAGGTGCCTATGCTCAGCTTTAACTTTCTGGCACTCCATACATCTGGCGATGTATTCAGTGATCTCTCTCTTCATACCTGGCCAAAAGTAATGGCTCCTAACTGCCTCCACAGTCTTCTGATATCTAGGGTGTCCAGCATAAGTCACGTTATGCATTTCTCTTAGAATCACAAGTTTCAAACCTTGGACATTGGGTATATACACTCTGTTTTTGTACAAAAGTATTCCATCAGCTTCCAAGGTGTAATCTTCCTCTTTCTGTGGTCTCTCACTCTGCTATAGCTTTTCTACCAAGTCTCTATACTACAAATATGCATTTGCATCTTCCAAAATTCTATCCTTAATATCAGTCCTGTACATGCTAATGGCTGAAGCATGTAAGTTGTGCACATTTCTGCTGAGTGCATCGGCCACCTTGTTTTCCTTCCCTTTTATATGCTTGATAACAAAGTCGTATTCACACAGAAATTCTAGCCACCTACTTTGTCTAGCATTTAAGGTTGGCTGATCAATCAAATATTTCAGACCGTTATGGTCTGTTCTGAGTTCAAACCTTCTTCCCATGAGGTAATGTCTCCATTTCCTCAGAGCGTGAACGATTGATGCCAACTCCAAATCGTGAGTGGCATAATTATTTTCGTGCTCTTTCAGCTTCCTAGACTCATAACAGATTACAAATCCTTTATGACTGAGAACTCCTCCCAACCCTTCTTTACATGCATCTGTGCACACCAAGAAATCCACATTTGGATCGTCAATCCTCAAGATTGGAGTGCTGGTTAACAACTGCTTCAATCGTTGGAAACTTTTCTCACACTCTTCAGTCCACTAAAACTTTTTCTCCTTCCTTTGCAAGGAAGTGATAGGGTGAGCTATCGTTGAGAACCCTACGATAAACCTTCTATAATAGCCCGCTAGACCCATAAAGGATATAACTTCCGCCACATTCCTTGGCGTTGACCATTCTCTAATGGCCTCAACCTTCTCAGGATCCACGACGATCCCTTCTTCTGAAATAATGTGCCCCAAGTAATGGATCTGCCTTTGATAATACGAGCATTTGCTCAACTTGGCATACAACTAGTGTTCTCTCAACACTTGCATCACCATCCTCAAGTGTTGTTCATGCTCTTCCTCTGACTCGGAATACACCAAAATGTCATCCAGGAAGACTATGACAAATTTGTCTAGATAGTCCCTGAATACACCATTCATCAAGCACATAAAAATAGCAGGTGCCTTCGACAACCCAAATGGTACCACTGTGAACTCGTAATGACCATACCTTATTCTAAAGGCATTCTTGCTGATGTATTCATCCTTTATTCTTACCTGGTGATATCCCGATCTGAGATCTATCTTTGAAAATATTTTCGCACCTTTCAACTGATCGAAAAGATCGTCAATCCTTGGCAGAGGATACTTGTTCTTGACAACTACTTTGTTCAACTGTCTGAAATCAATGCACAGCCTCAACGTCCTGTCCTTCTTCTTCACGAATAGGACCGGGGCACCCCAAGGTGACACGCTTGGGCAAATGTACCCCTTCTTTAGAAGCTCTTCAAGCTGCAATTACAACTCTTTCAGCTTTGGTGTACTCATTCTATAAGAAGCTTTCGACACTGGAGCTGCTCCAGGCATCAAATTTATAGAGAAATCGATATCTCTCTTCGGAGGTAGTCTGGGTACCTCCTGAAATACGTCTTCAAACTCTGTTAGTACCGCATGGTCTCCAATCTTTGAGACTTCATCTATGGATGCCTCCTCCACACGGGCTGCAAACAATTGATAGCCTTTCCTGTAGCACTTTTTCAACTGCATTGTTGAGATTTCTCTAACAACCACAGCTCTAGGAATTCCTTTGACTATTTTCTGATTCCCCTCCTCATCCAGGCATGTAAATTCCTTGTTACAACAGTCCAGGATGGCATGGTGCTGGTCCAACCAATCCATCCCAATTAAACAGTCATAAGAGCCTAAAGGCAGAATATTCAATTCAGCCTTCGTGCTCAATCCATTCATGTCCATCAGACAAGACTTAACCAACTCAGTGACTTTACTCTTGGTTCCTGTAGCCAACTGCACTAACCAAGAATTTTCATGTTTGCTTCTTGATAAATGCAAACTTTCCACCACCCTAGGATCTATATAACTATGGCTAGCCCCTGGATCAATTAAAATAATAAATGGTTGGTTGTTAATCATACCTTCCACTTCAATCATGTGCGATTGAAATTCAACTTTCTTGTTGTCCAAGGTCGCATAGATCCTTGGCATTCTACTGCCCATGTCCTCCACTATTTCAGCTTGTTGAACATTATGGACAACTCTTGCTTTGCCATTTTTATGGAGACAATCTCTGTACTTGTGGTTCTCTTTACAACCCCAACACTGAATGGGCATCTGTCTCGGCCTTTGTTCCCCCACTTCATCCATTCTCATCTCTCTAAATGATGGATGTCCTTGAGGACTATTTCTAAAAAAGGGGGGTTTGTTTCCCTTCTCCCTCTGTTCTTTCTTAAAATTCTTTTGGTCATCCCAAGCCTTCCGAAAGGTAGGTTTTTCTCTTTGTTGTTCATATAAGCATTTCGCTCTTCTTATTGTTTCTTCCATAGTCTTGGGATCATCATACTGAATCTTGTCTCCAATGGAAGGTGGAAGTCCACTCAGATACCTCTGAATCTTGACAGCCTCATCTTTGATGAATGGAACATACTTCAGTAATTCCAAAAACCTTTGTTTGTATTCATCAATGGTCATGCTGCCCAGCTTGAGTTCGAAGAAATCCTTCATCTTTCTGTCATAGTATCTTTTAGTCAGGTATTTCCTCTCGAAATACCTCTTGAATTCCTTCCATGTGATATCTTTCTCTCTAACATGTTGCACCTGCACAAGCTAATCCCACCACATGGATGCTTTTCCTTTTAGTTGATACTTCACAATTCTTCCTTATGCATGAGAGGAATAATTCTGCAGTTGGAAATATTTCCTCATGCCAAGCAACCATGTTTTGGCATCTTCCTCCTTCTTATGTTCTCCATCAAACGTTGGAGGCTTGATCTTGTTCATTTCCCCTTTCAATTCATCCATCCCATATCTCATGTGTTTTTTGGTAGGAGATGGGTTTGAACTACTGTGTGCTTCCCTACCAGAATGCTTTGGGGAGCGACGATGATGTCTGCTAGCACTCCTTGATCTTCTTTTTCTCTCAGGGGTCCTGCGACTCCCTGTTTTTCTTGTGTCACTCTCCTTTTCCAATTTCCTTTCTATTCTTTCCAGGCTCTTCAACATATTTAAGTTGAATTCACCCTGTTGATCCCTGACCCTCATGAGCTTTCGACTATCGGCTCGGCGAGCCTAGGCATCTTTCTGCAATCTTTCAATGATTTTCATCACATGCCCTTCCTTATCAAATTATCTTCTGTGCCCATTGGAGTTCGATCCTTCGACTCCCAAGTTGACATCCCTTCCTTCTCTTTCATTCTCTGAATTGGAGGCAATCTGCACCTCTTCCATTTCTATACTCGACGTCGATTCATGGTTGTCCTGACACTCGTTGAACTCTGCACACACAACATGCAGTCAACCGAAGTTTGTCAGGCCTTAAACCCTTAATAAAACTACAACTTTTATAAACCAACGTGATTAAGAAAACACTTCGAGTTCACAAATTTTTCGAGTTCTACTCGGCTCTGTAATTTTCGGGTGATAGCTCCCTCTTTCTCCCTACCCTCGTAACCAAAGGTCATGACCAAGTGCAAGAATACTAGGTGCTACCCAGGCTTTCGACCTTCGAATATTTGGGGACTTCGAGACTTCGGGTTTTGGGGTTTCGGTCCACGAGGATCCAACAGTTAAAATCCTCTACGGTTCTTCCGTCTTCGAAAATTTCGGGACTTCGGGACTTCGGGTTTCGGGGTTTTGGTAACCCAGAGTTCACGATGCAGCGAATCCAAATCTCTTGTCTCTTCACTCCCTGAATTCTGAAAATTCGATTTCCTTACCCTCCGGGCCCCCAGCACAGCTATCGCCCACCAAGGTAGTGACACACTCAAGAGGCTCCACGTCACCTTTGGTGACGTCGTCGGGTCCCACCATTCTCACTTTTCTTCTTGGCCCACTAGCACGGGGTACACACCCATGTGTCCACGTCCATTCCAAGTGAAATCCAAGGGTCAAACCTTCCTCAGATCTATGGCACAGATCCTTTCGGCGTTTCGGGATTTTGGGGTTTCAGGTTTTCAGTAACCAGGAGTTCATGATGTAGTGACTCCAAGTCTCTCGCCACTTCAATCCCTAAATTCCCAAAATGATCCAATGGCTCAAGTTCCTCTCCTACGATCTACGGTGTAGATCGTTTCGGGATTTCAGGGTTTCGGGTTTCGGAGGTGTTCACCTCTCCTCACTTCCCATCTCCCAAAATGTCGATTTCTTCCTGGACAATTAACGGTCCAGATCTCTCTTAGATCGACGGTTGTGATCCAATCATGAATTCATGTTTCGTGAATTTCTCACGAACTCACCCTTTGACCATTTCAAGTTACGAGTCAGCGAAAGGTTGATCACTCTCCACGCGTCCTTTCCGGTGGACAATCCTGACGAATTCTAGATTTCGTGTATCGTGATTTCCACACTCCTGTGCAACTCTAAAGGGTTTTAATCCTTGTGCACATTCTCCAGATCTGACGGTCGTGAGGGTTCCCCTTTCCTCTCGAACATATCCTATGGCTCCAACACTTTTGGTGTGGATTTCTCTCTCTCCTTATGGCCATATACCACAACGACTGTAGTTTTATAATACTACTACACCTCCTGATCTTTGTAACACGGTCAAGTAGTCTGTTGACACTCAGAAACATTCTGAGGTTTGAAATTGGCCCTCTAGACACAATTTCTTCTCAAAACCTTGGTCCAAAGGCCAATCATCTGGCCCATCTAGGATCAACGTTGAAACTATGCTTTGATACCAAACTGTGATGTCCCCGACCATTCGTCATCCCACTGGCTGGGCAACGCTACTGTGCAGAACAACATCATTATCATACTTAATTAATAACATGCATTTAAATTGAATTAAGCACATTTAAACTCAGAGTAAGCACACAATTACTGCTAACATGAATAATCCTTGGCATTAACAATAATTCATATGCACAACAGAATACATGGTACATATAAGCATCACAGGCATGCAAAACATAATATTCAGCATAAGCTAATACTTATCTTTGAAACCATGGTAATTCCACCAACTACGTGCAGGCCTTCCACGAACCTCCCAGCCTTAGACCACACTGCTCATCACTCTCAGCAGTAGGTCACCTCCGAGCTGGGACTAAGCTCCACCCAAGGCAAGGAATCCTAGTCTAGGCTGAGGTCACAGGGAAAAATGCACAGAATAACTGGAAGTATTCTTCCCAGGATGCCTTCTTACGCCCACTACTCACAGACTCTCATTCCTCACATGCCTGTTCTGCTCGAGAGTATACACCTTCACAAGCACAGTTCATCAGTGCTTCACCTCCCTCTCTGGGTCTCAGCAACAGGCCAAATTAGGAAGTCTCAGAGCTCCATAGCTGCTGTTGGACTCTATCTGGGAGAAAACTACTTCCTAGCAAACTCTCTCACCTGGAGAGAGCTGCTCACAGGCCTGACAACCTGCCTCTTCTACCACAATCACCTCCCTCACAACAACAACAAACCACACCCATCCAAGAATTGTGTGGCCGCCACAGTTAACTGGGACAACAAACACGAGTTTCCCAAATAGATGACAGACAAATGCTTTAGCATACAGGGCTCAACAATTTAGAAACACTTTGGTTTTCCCCAACCCGCAATACATGACAAACTCACGGTTTAGAAAGAGGGTGTATCGGCTCCTCCAGAGAACAACATGGGCTTTGGGTTTTAGAGTTGCATGAGGGTATGCAGAGGTCAGACGAGATTCACCGTTCAGACAGTCGACGGTGGAAAATGGAGGAGGAGCCTACGCAACAGTCGATGGGAATGGAAGAGGAACCCCCAACATGACCCAACTCAATAGTTTTAATTGCATGCGCTTGGGTTGACACTTGTCACCCATGAGGCTCATTCCTTCACATTTGGACGTCACTCGTGCTTCCAAAGAACTTAGGATAAAACATCACATTTCACAAGGCTTTTGGAATAATATTAAAATATTATTCCCAAGGACTTAAGCCACTAGGCTTAGCCCCTAGGCTCAACACTTAGCCTCTCTTTCCAACCTTCGAGCCCCCAATCCCTTACCCACTCTATGGAAGCTTAGTCCCCCATCACTCATTCATCGTGGTTGGTCTACACACAACAATGTTTATATTTTTATTAATGTTTTGCATGATTACATATACAAAATCCGGCTCCCGGCCTTAACACTTAGGCTCGCTGGCCTAATAACACATAAGCTCACCAGCTTATATAAACTTGGCTCACCAGCCTATAAAACATAATTACAATTCATAGTGCAAGCTCTATACTTCATATACATGATTTACAATAGGACTCGGCCTTACGGACATTACAGCTACCAACAGGCAACGCATCTTCTTCGAGAGGAGGTGCCACCCCCTTCAAGGTACAAATAAACTTCGATATTCCTATATTTGAAGGTCAGATAGACGCAGATGTTGTAGACAAGTGGTTGAATCTACTAGAAAGGTATTTTTCTGTCCATAACTTTTCGAATAGAGAAAAGATTACTTTTGCGCCCCTCAAAGTCGTTCCCCATGTCAAAGATTGGTGGGAAACTTTCTGTGAGCAAAAGGAAACAGAGGAAAACTCACTATTTATAGTCACGACCACTTGGGATTCCTTAAGGGATGCTATTAAGGAACAATACTACCCTGTCAAAAGTTATGACGACTTGTATACCAAATGGACCACACTGTGGCAAGAAAGAGACCAAGCAGTGACATATTTCACTAATATCTTTCATACCTTTTGCACCAAGTTGGGTATCAAATATTCGGAGTGACATCTGGTGCTCAAGTATCGCGAGACTCTACATAGATACATCCAGATTGAAATGGAATTTTTGGACATCTCATCCTTGGGTGCGGCCTACCAATATGTCGTCAAAATCGAGCAGAAGCTCAAACAAAAGATGCGGCAATTTGGCCCTGGGAACCCCTCACAACAAAATCCAGGAAAGGGTGACCCCAACCCACAGAATGAAAGACAAAACAAAGATGGATAGTATCATGACAATGAGTCCAAGCCACAAGCAAATAAGGACACTGGAAAGAAAAAGAAATATATCGGGAAGTGGTGCGACTTCCATAAGAGCCCTTGGCATAACACTACTGATTTACACTCAAAGCAGTCACTAGTGGAAAAAGTGAAAGCCTCTGAATCAGATGCAGGTTCATACTCTGAGCTAGAACTAGAAAGGGGAAGATGAATCATTGATGCGGAACCTAGTGCCACCGTTTCTACCACCAAGCTCCAGCCTGGTGAACTAGACGAGCCAGAAGAAGAAGAACACCTCTTCCATTCACAGATGTGGGTAAAAGGCACCCCGTTGCACTTCATCGTGGATAACAGTAGCCAGAAGAACCTCATATCATCATAGGTCATCAAGAGGCTGGCCTTGCCGACAACACCACACCCACAATCCTACACCATTGGATGGCTCTGCCAATAAAGTGATCTCCGCGTCAACCAACAGTGTCGACTGTCGTACAGCATCAAGCCTTTCAAAGACAAGGTATTGTGTGATGTTGCTCCTCTCGAAGTTTGTGATGTTCTTTTGGGCCAACCTTATTTGTGGAAATGTCATGCGGTATATGAGTCTAGGCCTCATAGTGTTATTATTACTTTGAAGAGGAAATTGTACAGGATACCCAAGGCAGTCCCACCTAGTGCTATTTCCTTGATCTCTGCTAAGAAATGCAGGAAGGTCATCTCTCAGATGGGGAATTTTATTTTCTTCGTGATTCTCTCTCAGAATAAGTGAAAGATCACAACCACATCCAGGTTCTTTGCGGCTGACCTCTCCACACATCAAAAGAAAATAGATAAGGTCGTGCAAGAATACTTAGATATCTTCTCCTCACCTATCAGGGTACCTCTACACTGCCAGGTCAAGCACCCCATCGATCTAACCCCCGACGCACCATTTCCCAAAGGGCCAGTCTATCGTCACTCTCTGTTAGAGAATGAGGAGATCAAGTGACATATCCAAGAACAGCTTCACAAAGGGCACATCCATCCCAACTCATCACCTTGCGGGAGCCCAATCGTGCTGGTATAGAAGAAAGATGGAACCTAGCGACTTTGCATTGATTACCGAGCTTTGAATAAAATCAGAGTCAGAAACCTATACCTGATTCCCCGAATCAACGGCCTCCTTGATCAACGCACAAAGGGAAAATACTTCAGTAAGATTGATCTGAAGTTTGGCTACCACTAGGTCTCGATAGAACAGACCGATGTATGGAAAACCACCTTCAAGTCAAAGGAAGGCCTTTTTGAATGGTTGTTCATGCCCTTTTGGTTTGACAAATGCTCCAACCACTTTCATGAGGATGATGGAAGATATCCTGCGACCATTCACCAATACTTTTGTAGTGGTGTATGTGGATGACATTCTCATTTACAGTAAGACTTGGGCTAAACATTTGCAGAATATTCAGCAGGTTCTACACACCTTGCGGCAGCACAAGCTATATGCCAACTTGGAAAAATGCTCCTTCGGCATGGACAGGGTCCATTACTTGGGCTACATAATTGATCAGCATGGCGTACATGTGGATCTAGCCAAGATCCAAGTCATCCATGACTGGCCAGCCCCAAACACACTCACTGAACTTTGGAGCTTCTTGGGCTTTGCCAATTTCTACCACAGGTTCATGTTGGGATTCTCCCATATTGCATGGGCCCTTAGCCAAATAACCAGGGGTGGTCGTAAGGCGAAATTTGCGTGGGGATGATCCCAACAAAAATATTTTGACGATTTAAAGTAGCGCTTGTGCTCAGGCCTAGTACTTTCACTACCAAACCTGCAACATCCCTTTGAGATCAAGACAGATGCTTCAGACTATGTGGTGGGCATCATTCTCACTCAACATGGCCACCCCGTGGCCTATCATAGTGAGACACTATCATATTTTGTTTGTATGTACCCTACCTACGACAAAGAAATGTACTCCATTGTGCAAGTCTGCCGCCAGTGGAGACATTACATTCTTGGGAAGGAGACAATCATCCACATTGATCATAAGCCATTGTAGTTCATGCAGACACAAGGAAAATTGAAGAATGATCGCCATCAAAAGTGGTCCACATACTTACAACAATTCCACCTCAACATCAAGTATAAAACAAGAAGCACCAACCACGTCGTTGATTTCTTCAGCAGACCGCCAGTCATGGCACTCACCACGATGCTAGACTCTTGTGGCCATGAGACCTCTAGATGGCCCCAACTCTATGAGATAGACCCATACTTCGCCACCACCTACCAAATGTTGGGTGCAAACGCAGTTGTTGATAATTTCCATCTTCATGATGGGTTATTGTGTCATCTGGGCCATATCTATGTTCCATAAAGTGAGCAAGTGAAGCTAATCTGGGAAGCCCACTAAAGTCGGCTGGGAGGACACTTCGGCGTCGAAACGACAGTGGTGATGCTACATAAACATTTCTACTGGCCGAAACTTTGATAGGAGGTCAGCAAGTATATCAGGTCCTACACTACTTGCGCTATTGTCAAACCAACCACTAAGAAATAGAGCCTGTACACCCCTCTTCCTACTCCTGACAGGCCATGGGAATCCATCTCAATGGACTACATGTCGAGCCTCCCATCCACCAAGCGGGGAAATGACTGTGTTTTTGTGGTTGTTGATTGCTTTTCTAATATGGTGATTCTAGTTGCCTGTAAGAAGAACATCACAGCAGAGGCCACTCTAATCTCTTCTTTGAACAAGTCTGGGTACATTTTGGAATCCCACAAACCATTGTCTCAAATCAGGACAGTCGATTTCTTAGCACATTTTGGTCGAGCCTTTGGTAACTGCTAGACACCAAGCTCACCAAATCCACGGCCTTCCACCCCCAGAAAAATGGCCAAACAAAGGTCGTCAATCGAATGATTGTGAATATCCTTCACATGTATAATTCAAAGCACCCTCGCACATGGGATGAGATCCTTCCCTATGTCCAACACAGCTACAACTGAGCCCTGCATAGCTCAACCGGCCACAACTCCTTTCAGGTGGGGTTAGGATTCCAACCATTGGGTCCCATAAATTTTGCACTTCCCCTTGCAGTCACCTCAATCGACTCATGTCCTACTCTAAATGAAGCTAACAAAGCCACCCGGTTCATTGAGAGGATCCAATACATCCGCCAACAAGTTCAGGATATCCTACAAATTTTCAATGACAAGTACAAGCAACGCCATGATCAACATCGGGTGCCACATAAGTTTCAGGTGGGTGACAAAGTTTGGTTGCACTTGCAGAAAGAATTCCTTACAGGACCCCATCGGAAGCTTCGCCCACTCTGTTATGGATCGTACACCATCACCAAGGCCATGGGGGATAATTCTTTTGAGCTCAACATTCCTCCTTTCCTTGGCCTAACACCAACAGAGCTCAACCCCGACTGCATACAATAGGAACCCAATGATAAGATTGTGGACACACAGATCAAGGGCACTCAACAACAAATTATCCATATTTATCGAGTTGTCAAAGCAGGGCAGCTCCTGCACCAAGGCAAGTGGCTCACCTGGGGCCAAATTCAGCATAATTTTTCTCATCTGATGGGGGAACTCAATGCAATGGAGACCATTTATTCATAATGAGGAAGGATTGATCCAGGTGGATATCAGTGGCCATCCACCTCTTTCAACTGGCTCAAAACAGTTTTCTGACAATTTTGGCAATTTACTACTTTTAGCAGTTTTAACTTCTGGGCATTTTGAGGGCCTAAATGAAGGTTTTTCGAAATTGAGATTCTCAATGATAGACAAAGGCATGATTGAGCCCCCAAAATTAATCTCCTTGACGATACCTTTCCAATGGGCTATCATACGCCTAAAATGGAGATCGTATGCAAAAGTTACGACCCCGAGAAGTTGATGTACTAACTTATCCAAACGGGGCCCACATGACTTTTGGTGCTTCATCTCCTAGGATTAGGTTTTTGAATGTCTAGGGTTTTTGGCATTCCTGTTTATTGTAAAAAGGCCTTCAGAGTCTCATTGTAATGATCTTCTTACAAATGAGGGCAACTGTCACATCTCTTCTCAGAGATAAGCCACCACCATTCCAACAAGGTTGTTTCGCTACATTTTACAGTTTCAGCTTATTTCCTTATTGAATAGAAAACCAATTTTACTATATCTTTGTTATTTTGTGTTAAGCACCTGTTAATAATCTATAGTCATTTCATTATGCTCGTAAAATCCGGATCATTACATCTTTATAATACCTTAATTTTCTTTTTTCCTCTAACTCTTTATCACAGCACATTTTCTCCTTAAATTTTGATTTGATGTTTTTTTAATAGTATCTTTATTCTGCAAAATGGTTTCTTCTATGATTCCCCAATAACTTAGCCAAGACTGAGCGTCTTTATGTCATCCTCGCTTGAATCGATGGTGATTATGACTTGGTTATGACTTATATTTGAAAAGATAATATAAATAAAAAATGTAATGAAATATTAATAAATAAAATAAATAAATAATTTAAATTTATAATATAAAAAATTATATTTGTAATAATATGAATAAAAAATATAATGAAATATTAATAAATTAAATAATTTAAATTTATAATATATACAAATTATATTAAATTTTAAAACACATTTTATTTTTTACTTAAATGTATATAAAATAAACAATATATTTAAATATAATTTATATTATATTATATTTATAATTAATAAATATAATTATATTATATTATGTAGTTTGAGTAGGTCTAATAGTTAAGAACATGTGTTTCCTCTTAAAAGATTACAAGTTCAAATCCAAAGAAAGTAAAGTATGTATACCTCCATAAACTTTATATATTATATTTATACATTTATATAATATATAAATATATGTATATTTATATATTATTATTATATATATATTATAATAATAATATATAAATATTATTATTATTATATTTATAATTAATAAAGTATAAAAAATATTTGTACTAAAATTTTAATATTTTGTAATATATAATTATATAGTCCACTAAAATCTTTTATGTAATTTTAATATTAAGTGGAAGCATGAAAATGAATATAGATATTATTACTAATTGGACGCTTGCACATGCTCAACACCATTGACTTAGTAATACTATTACCATTGACTTAGTAATACTACTTAGAAATCACATATATATTCATTAATAACACCAACTTCATCTAAATAGATTTCCATGCTGTATTTAAATTATTAATATTTTTATTTGTTGTTTTTTCATTGGTTAAAAATATTTATATTTAAAGTTGGATAAGGAATATTCTTATTATTTCCTTATTTTGTAGATATTTTGTTGAATTCAAAAAAAAATATGTGTTGTTTTTTCATTCAGGAAAAGTATTCATGTTCAACATAGAATAAAGAATACTCATATCATTTTTTTATTTTGTAAATATTCTTTTGAATTTAAAAAAAAAAGGAAAAACTTAAATGTTGTTTGTTTATTTGTGAAAGTATTCTTTTCCAACATGAGATAATGAAATACTCATATGATTTCCATATTTTATAGAAATTTTGTTGAATTTATTTAAAATACTCAAATCATTTTCTTATTTTGTGAAAGAGTTATTTCTTTATTTTGTATAAATTCTCTTGAATTCAACTATTAGGTATTGTTTGTTAATTTGTAAAGAGTCTTCATATTTTAGAAATTCTTTTAAATTAAAATAAAACTTTTATATGTTGTTTGTTCATTTATGAAAAGTTTTTATATTCAACCTGGAATAATAAATATTCATATCAATTTCTTGTTTTATAAAAGAGTCATTTTGTAGAGATTATTTTAAATTCAACTATTAGGTGTTGTTTGTTCATTTGTGAAAAGTATTCATATTCTAGAAATTCTTTTAAATTAAAATAATTTTTTTATATATTGTTTGTTCATTCATGAAAAGTATTTATATTCAAAGTGGATTAACAAATACTCATATCATTTACTTGTGTTCTAAAATATTCATTTCTTTATTTTGTAAAAAAACTTTTGAATTCAACTATTAGGTGTCGTTTGTTCATTTGTGAAAAGTCTTCATAATCTAGAAATTCTTTTGAATTAAAATAAAACTTCTATATGTTGTTTGTTGATTCATAGAAAGTATTTATATTCAACCTGGAATAAGAAATACTCATATCATTTCCTTGTTTTGTAAAAGAACCATTTCATTATTTTGAAAAACAACTTTTGAATTCAACTATTAAGTGTTGTTTGATCATTTGTGAAAAGTCTTCATATTCTAGTAATTCTTTTGAATTAAAATAAAACTTTTATATGTTGTTTTCTCATTCATGAAAAGTATTTGAATTCAACCTGGAATAAGAAATACACATACCATTTCCTTGTTTTGGAAAGTCATCTTGAAAGTATTAGCTAACCGGATTAAACCGATACTCTCAAAGGCATTATCAACATAACAATTTGTCTTCTTGGAGGGTCACTAAATACATGATTCTATAGGTACTACACATGAGTGCATACACAACATTAAAAAGAGAAACCAAAAATCTCTTATCCTAAAGCTAGATCTTCAAAAATCCTATGACCGTGTAAATTGGGATTTCTTGCGACTAATTTTAATCCAAGTGGGATTTGGTGTGTCCTTGACAAACTGTATTATGGCATGTGTGAGCTTTGCATCACTTGCAGTTCTAGTCAACGGGGAGGCCACAGATTTCTTTAGAAGTGGTAGAGGACTCTGGTAGGGATGTCCATTGTCACCATTACTTTTTATTCTAGTGATGGAAAGCTTAAGTATGTTATTAAAAACAAGCCAAAGAGAAGTTTCCCTATCTGGAATAAAAGTATCCAGACTTACAAAAATCATTCACTTGTTATTTGTAGATGATGTTTTATTGTTGACTCATGCATCTGTGTAGGAATGGAAGATGATCATGAGTCTCATTAATAAATTTTGTATGGTTTCGGAACTAAATTTGAACCCGTTTAAATCGACAGTACATTTTTCAGGCCTCTCGGAGTCATAACTTATTCCTTTCAAGTTATTACTCATGTACAATTTCATTGATCTATCTGTTGGTTTTAAATATCTTGGGTACTACTTAAAGGCGAGAATCCAGAAAATGGAAGACTAGCTATGGCTCATAACTAAAGTGGAAAAGAAGATTAATCATTGGAGCTATATATGGTTTTCATTAGGTGGAAGGTATACATTATGCAAAGCAGTTTTGGAAATCCAACCAGTTTATTGGTTTTCACTTGCATCTGTACCACATTCCATTCTCCATCGATTAAGGAAATTACTCTTCAAATTTCTCTGGAACGAGAATGTCAATTCAAATCATTACCATCTATGTCGTTGGGAGACTCTATGTTGTCCAAAAAGTTCGGGTGGATGGGGCTTTCATAACATCTTTTCATTCAATAAAGCGCTGGCAGCATCGACCCTTTGGAGAGTACTAACTAAAAACGGACTTTGGCAAAAAGTATTGAAGGAGAAGTACTTCCCGTTTTCGACAGTGAAAAATTGGCTTAGATCAGAGACTTTTCAGTATAGTTCGGCTTCAAAAATTTGGAACAGTCTCTTAAAGGCGATTCCATTGATCACAAATTGGCTTAGTTGGAAGCCTGGTACTTGTCACCTTGTGGAAATTGGGAGGGACGTAATCTTGGGATTAGGCACAAAATCTTGTCTATCTAATTCGCTTATCAATGCTCTAAGTCAAAAGCATGTTTCGGTACTAGCATAGGCCTGGAGACCACATGAACAAGACTCTTTACTTTCAACTTGGTACAACAGTTCGGAGTTGGAACTCTCGTGCAACTTGGCAGAGGAGTGGGATCGCTTCAGGAGGTCCGTACAAGCTTCGAGAGTATCCCTATTCAATAATGAGGATGAACTTATATGGACAGGAGGGGACTCTTCAGGAGACCTATCAACAAAGAATGTATAAGCGGCCTTAATTTCCACTCTTAATTTCTAGAACATTTCAGGTTGGCATAAAAGTATATGGAATTGGGATATTCAACTGGAAATCAATCTTTTCATGTGGCTTGCAGTGAAGAAAAAAATATTGACTTGGAAAATATTACAACATAGAGGATGTATGGGGCCTAGGCATTTCCATTTATGCAAAATGGTGAGTGAAGAAAATGAACATCTGTTCATTCATTGTGCTTTCACCAAACTCACCTAGCAAAAAATCAAATCCATTAAAAATATTAGACATAACTGGGAAGGCTTTGATCTTGATGACTTTCTTACAAACTGGACTAAAAATAAGACTAATCCAACCAGTCTTGCTACTCTCACATGCTGGTATATTTGGCCTGAAAAGAACGTTGCAATTTTTTAAGGAAAGGTGCCTTCAACTCACTTAGTTGTCATCAAAACGCTTGCCGCTCTTCAGCAACCTGTGGATAAAATTATAACTTCCTCTCTTCGTATTAACAGGCTTGACATCCCACTAGAGTTTCCAGTGGTGTGTTTTGATGGAGCAACCCAGATTAATGTCTTACGCAACAACGTTGGTGGTATCATTAAACTATCAACTTCTACAATTTATAAATGGTATTTGAACTGTGCAAAGGAAACTAATACAAAGGTCAAGTTAATGGGCGCTTGGTCTACTCTCTATTTATCAAATATATTGTCTATCCACAAGCTTCAGATCCTGGGCGATTCTAAGGTAATCATAGATTGGTTAAATCATAAAAGTGAATTGCGGGTCAGCTCCTTAAAAGGATGTAAACAAAGAATTAGACTGTTGAGAAGAAAGTTTTTGGTTATTCAATTCTTTCACATCTTTTGTGAATTCAACAAGGAAGAGGATGGACTCTGAAAGCAAGCATTATTGGCTCCTAAAGGAAACATTTCACTTCATTTGTGGTCTGGAGGATTGGAGAGTCTTCATCGTCATATAAATATCTATTAGTGGATCTTTTATTCTCTCTTCTGGAAAGTTGTCCTCAGTATTCTTTGTATTGTGTTGGGAGGATTTTTTTCTCTTTTGGATTGAGGTGTATTCAGTTCACTGGAATTCTTGCTCAAGTTACTCTTTTGGTGAAATTAGAACCTTTTTGGCGCTCTAGTTTTGGATGTATTGGTTGTATCCCAGCCAACTGTTTCTGAATAGTATCTATTTGTATAAGTGTAGGAAAGACTCGAAAGACTCGAAAGTCTGTTTTGTGGTACCAATGGATGTGAAAAATATATCATCTTAATATAATCAAGTGCTAATTTTCTATTGGAAAAAAATGGTCATTTCCTTATTTTGTAAAAATTCTTTTGAATTCAACTATTAGGTGGTGTTTGTTCATTTGTGAAAAGTCTTCATATTCTAGAAATTCTTTTGAATTAAAATAAAACTTTTATATGTTGTTCGCTCATTCATGAAAAATATTTAGATTCAACTTGGAATAAGAAATACTCATATCATTTCCTTATTTTGTAAAAGAGACATTTCCTTATTTTGTAGAAATTCTTTTATATTCAATTATTAGGTGTTGTTTGTTCATTTGTGAAAAAATCTTCATATTCTAAAAATTCTTTTAAATTAAAATAAAACTTTTATATATTGTTTCTTCATCATGAAAAGTATTTATATTCAATCTGGAATAAGAAATACTTATATCATTTTCTTTTTTTTAAAGAGTAATTTCAATATTTTGTAGAAATGTTTTTGAATTCAACTATTAAGTGTTGTTTGTTCATTTGTGAAAAGTCTTCATATTTTAGAAATTCTTTTGAATTAAAATAAAAACTTTTATATGTTGTTTTTTCATTCATAAAAAATATTCATATTCAACTTGGATAAGAAATATTTATATTGTATTCTTATATTTTATAATTTTTTGAAAAGAAAAAAAATAATTATGGGTTGTTTGTTCATTCATAAAAATTATTCACATTCAATTTGGGATAAGGAATACTTAAATTATATCCTTACTTTCTTAAAAAAATTGAATTCAACAAAAGCAACTTTTATGTGTTGTTGGTTCATTATTGAAAAATATTCATATTCAACCTAAAATAAGGTGTACTCATATCATTTTCCTATTTTGTAAAAATTCTTTTGAATTATAAAAAAATGTTTATGTGTTGTTTGTTCATTTGAAACAAATATTTATATTCAACTTTGGATAAGGAAAATTTGTTCATTTGTGAAAATTCTTTATATTCTATAAATTCTTTTAAATTAAAATAATTTTTTTATATATTGTTTGTTTATTCATGAAAAGTATTTATATTCAATATGGAATAAGAAATATTTATATCATTTACTTGTTTGGTAAAAGAGTCATTTCCTTATTTTATAGAAATTCTTTTAAATTCAACTATTAAATGTTGTTTTTTCATTTATAAAAAGTTTTCATATTCTAGTAATTCTTTTAAATTAAAATAAAACTTTTATATGCTGTTTGTTTATTCATGAAAAGTATTTATATTTAAAATGGAATAAGAAATACTTATATCATTTCTTTATTTTGTAAAATAATCATTTTATTATTTTGTAAAAATTCTTTTAAATTTAACTATAAAATATTGTTTATTTATTTGTGAAAAATCTTCATATTCTTAAAATTCTTTTGAATTAAAATAAAAACTTATATATGTTATTTCTTCATTCATAAAAAGTATTCATTCAACTTGTATACTAAATACTTATATTATATTTAAAAATAAAAAAAAAATAAAAAACTTTTGTATTTTGTTTCTTTATTCATTGAAAGTATTCATATTCAATGTGGATAATAAATATTTGTATTATATTCTTATATTTTAAAAAAAAATTAAAATTAAAAAAAAAAAAATTGTGTTATGTGTTCATCTATGAAAATTATTCACATTCAACTTGGGATAAGAAGAAATACTTAAATTATATTTTTACTTTTAAAAAATATATTAAATTCAACAAAAGAAACTTTTGTGTGTTGTTCATTCATTATTGAAAAATATTCATATTCAACTTGGAATAAGGTGTATTCATATTATTTTCTTATTTTGAAAAAAAAATTTGAATTTTAAAAAAAATGTTTATGTGTTGTTAGTTCATTTGTCAAAATTATTTATATTCAATTTTGGATAAAGAATATGCATACCATTTTCTTATTTTGTAAAAATTCTTTTAAATTCTTAAAAACTTGTATGTGTTGTTCGTTAATTAGGTAAAGTATTCATATTTAAATTGGGATCATGGATACACATATTATTTTATTTCGTTATTTTCCATCACGTTATCATCGCACTCCTCTGCAAGGAGGAGTTGAATTCTTTGACAGATCTGGTAATGAGAATTGAGCCTATTATCAAGCAGATCCAACATTGTCGTCTAACATTAAACAACAAGAGAGGAATTCCCATTTCTCAGTGGTCAATGAATGGCTTAAAAATTTGGACAACCTTTTCTGAAAAGCATCAACCAATCAGAACAGAGCACTCATAGCATAACACACAGACACAGGAAGTAAAACACAAACAAACAACTTGATCCTTGCATTTGGTATTGTCTTGAATTTATACATGCTCAAACAATTTTAGATAGTCGATCAAATTAATAGATTGAGGGATGAAATTACTTTTTTTGCATGCTTCTCAGCCACTAGGTTAGGGGCATTTAGTGGATGCTTATCCTTACAACACCTATCTTATCTCTACATATTATAAACTTGGTCTTTCCAAGAGGTTTTGTAAAGATATCAACAACATTATCATTTGTGCTGCAATACAATATGTCAATCTTATTTGACTGTATCTTTTCTCTTACAAAATGATAGTTTCTCTCAATATTTTTTAACTTAGCATGATACATTAGATTGTTTTCCAGTTCGATGGAACTTTGGTTATCACATTTAATGATTGTTGGTACTTTTTACTTTTCTCCAACATCTTCAAGTATCCTCCTTAGCATTTGTCTCACATGTGGCAGTGCATAATGCTTTGTACTCAAATCTGGTGGATGACAAAGAAACAATTGGTTGTTTCTTATTGCTTTGGGACACGCTCCCTAATCCAATATTGAATGCATATCCTATGGTAGACTTCATGTCATCTGGATCTCCTTCCCAATCAGAATTTGAGAAACCTATCAACTCAACATTAAAATCATTAGTATATTCAATACCAAAATCTATAGTCCCTTTCAAATATGGAAGGACTCTCTTTGCTACTTTCCAGTGACTCTCATGAGGCTTAGCCATAAATTGACTAAGAATGCTAACTGGATATGCAATATTTGGCCTGGTTGTAGTGAAATAATTGGGACTTCCCACCAATTGTCGATACAAAGTACCATCCACCTCTTTTGTGTCCTCATTATTGTTCAACTTAACATATTTTTTTAATGGATTAGATATTGGTTTACATGTTTTCATATTAAACCTCATGAGTACCTCCTTTGTATATTTGCTTTGTATGATTAAGGTCTTACCATTGTCTCTCTATACCTCAAGACCTAAAAATGATGTAATTGTCCAAGGTCCTTCATCTCAAATTCATGGAACAACTTTCTTTTGATCTCTTCAATCAGTCTAGTAGCACTTCTTGTTATGATAAAATCATCCACGTATAAAGAAATCAAAGCAATATGATCATTTCCATATTGTTTGATATATAGATTAGGATTAGTTTTACTTTTTATGAAACCTTGTTGAAAGAAGAAAGTATCAATTTTCTCATACCAAGACCTAGGTTCATGTTTAAGTCCATATAAAGATTTCTTCAATTTGCATACAGGATGTTCTTGACCTTGCTTTACAAACCCTTCTGGTTGAACAAGATAAGCCTCTTCTTTTAATTCCCCATTCAGAAATGCTGGCTTGACATCCAGGTGATGCAACTTCCAATTATACTTAGTGGCCAATGTAATCATTAATCTAATGGCATTCATTTTTGCTATAGGTGCAAAAGTGTCTTATATTCTATTCCTTCTTTTTTTTAATACCCCTTGGCAACCAATCTAGCTGTGTATCTGTATATACTAACATCAACATTAAATTTATATTTGAACAACCATTTTGAACCTATGGGGATTCTGTTCTCGGGCAATTTTGTCAATTCATATGTTTCATTTTTAATTATAGAATCATTTTCTTCTTTCATGGAAATCATCCATTCTTTATGGTCTTTAGCTTGTTCATAACTTAAAGGCTCCGCTACATTCATAGCTTGAGTTATTAAGGCATAGTATTTATACCTGACATGGGTCTTAGATTACATTGTTGTCCTCCTTAGTTATTCATTTCTTTGTGAATTTCCTTCACCTCTTCTAGGAATTCTCTGGTTACTCGTAGAATATATGATTCTTGAAGCTTCACCTTGAACTTGTTCATATTCTTCTTTAGCACTTTCCTCATTTTCTTTAGGCAGATGACATACATCATAACCATCTGCTTTGGGTACTTCATCTACATTTTCATGAAACAACACATCTCTACTTCCAAATACCTTATGAGTGCTAGGATCAAACATTTTATAGGCTTTATGATATTAACAATAACCAATAAATATAAATTTCATTGCCTTGGCATCAAGGATTCTTCTATCTTCTTTTGGAATATGAACAAATGCTTTGCTCCCAAAAATTCTCAAGTGGCTGAATGTTTGTTTCTATTAGTTGTCAAAATCAACATTTGCTAACATTAAAAAGGTCCCATGTCTTAACACACTTTTATCAAGTTGAATGTAGCCTTGTTCCTATTGGGAGTTTTTTTGGCCTAGCTTAGACTTCCCATTATCAACTCTAGCCACTTCTTACCTTGTAGCACCCAATATTACCTAGTTCTCCCCTTGTCTTCTTCCTCTCCTAGTGTTCCATGCTCTCCTACATACTCTTCCTCTTTTCCCAGTACTTCAAATGCTTGGAGAAAGTATTACCTCTCCTCCTTAGCTCTTCTTCCTTACACCCCTTTTTCTCCATTTTTATTTGGTCATAATATCAATGGGTCCCTTATAGGTCATTATCTCAAGAAAGACCCTACTTGAGATAACCTCTACCTAGTTAGGATCTACTATCACTTCTTTGGTCAGTTTTCCAAGATGTCCCCCTTAATGGTCACATTCCATAGCTTGCAACTATGGAGCCCCTACCAATGGTGACATCATATATTCCTTTGATCCTCTCTCCTCCATTGGTACCATTGGTATTTTTCACCTCTACACTTGCATTGAACTTAGGTTGATGCATTTTGCCTCCTACGCTTGCATAAAATAACCCATTGATGTATGCAAACTCTCATTCTTGCACTAAATCTAGGCTATCATGTGTTTTTTTTGTGCTTTTGATGATTCTATATTACTAGTTTATGATGCCTATTATGCTCACACTCTCCAAATTATCATATGTCACATGGGACTCATGCTATATCCTTGACTAGTGTATGGTGCCTTAATGACTACAGAAATCCTAGAACAATGAATGTCATTTGTTACGCTCACTTTAACTCCAAGTTTCCATATGTTACATTTATTCTTGTGTTAACCCTATATTAGAGTGTGTTTCCTCTCTCGCTCATGTTCACTCTTAGTCGGTAATCCCATATTACATTGTAATATGGTATTGCCATTTTACATTGTAATATGGCATACCATATTACAATGTAATATGGTAATACCATATCTCGTGTAATTGTTTTTTTAAACTTAAAGGATGCGTCAAAATAGCGACAAAAGTTCGTTGCAATTTTCCATGGTTTTGCGTTGCACATACAACATCTGTGTTGTAAGTTTTGTGTTGGCATAACTTTTCGTCACTATTGCCACGTTTTTGTGTCGCAACATTCCACAATTTTTTTACATTGCCACGGTTTTTCATCGTAATTGCGACGATGTATAAGGTTAACTTATCTTGATTGTGATGACATGTGGAAAGCTAATTTCATCTTCCACAGACAATTGGTTCGTGGATATAGCGACAAAAAATAGTCTTGGCTTTCGTGGAAATTGGGATGGATAATTGTGGCAATAGCAACGAAAAACCATGGAAAATTTGGTCATATGTACTAGTGAGAGTGTTAAGTGCAGTTGTTCTGGTGAATGAATTATTCTTCTAGTCTCAACTCATGCATCTTTGTTCCCGATAATATGATCATATGGATGATTCTTCTATATTCATTTGCTAGGTTTCATTGGAGGTACTTGTTTTTCTTCCTCTTCTACTTGTATTTGATCTTCTTCATCTTCCCCTCCTGTTGCTTCTTCATCCTTTGCTTCTTCTTCGTAAACCTGTTCCACTGACTCTTTTTCTTCTTCCTTTAATTTTCGTCCACTTGTCTCATCAACTATTACATTGATTCTTTCCACAACTTTTTTGAGCCTTAGATTGTAACACTTGTATGCTTTCCTTGTACTTTAGTAACCAACAAGTATGCCTTTGTCTACATGAGAATCAAACTTTCCCATTCTTCCATATTCTCTTTTGATGTAGCATTTTCTTCTAAATACTCTGAAGTGATTCACATTTGTTGGTCTTCCTTTCCATAGATCATAATATTTTTTTTCACTATTGTTCATGAGCATTACTCTTTTTTGAACGTCAATTGTTGTATGCACTGCATGTGTCCAAAAAACATTTGTCAACTTGGAATCCATTAACATTGTTCGATCCATTTCCTGTATTGTCCTATTCTTTCTTTCGACGACCCCATTCTGCTGAGGTGTTCTAGTAATGAAGAATTGTCTTTTTATACCATGCTTACTATAGAAATCCATAAATTCCTTTGAAGTAAACTCTCCTCCATTATCATATATCAAGAATTTGATTTTTGAATCCATTTCATTTTTTTTTTCTTATGAGGACAATTGTTATCAAAATGACCAATACCATCACAATTAAAACAAATCAATGGAATCTTACCTTTACATTCTACATCGGTTCCCTTTTTCAATCTTCTGACAAAGTTGGCCACTTCTTCATCATCTTCCAAGATGCCAATCCTGCTACTATACACTTTTTCTTTTTTTTTTTCCCTTTTCCTTTGAACTTTTGGATGCTTTGAATGTTGCTTCTTTTATACCAAGATTTTCCTGTTCAGTTCTCATTTCATACGCTGTGAAGATTCCATGCAGTTCATCCATGCTTATTGAGTCTAGATCTTCTCTTTATTCTAGTGATCTAGGTGGATATCAGTGGCCACCCACCATTTCCGACTGGCTCAAAATAGTTTTCTGTCAATTTTGGCAATTTACTATTTTTAGCAGGTTTTAACTATCGGGGCCATTTTGAGGGCCTAAATGAAGTTTTTTCGAGATTGAGGTTCTCAATGATAAAAAAAAAGGAATTATTTATCCTCCAAAATGAATCTCCTTGATGATACCTTTCCAACGAGCTATCATACGCCTAAAACAGAGATCGTATGCGAAAGTTACGACCTCGGGAAGTTGATGTACTAACTTACCCAAATGGGGCCCACGTGACTTTTGGCGCTTCATCTCCTAGGGTTAGGTTTTTGGATGCCTAGGTTTTTTCGCATTCCTGCTTATTGTAAAAAGGCCTTCAGAGCCTCATTGTAATCATCTTCTTGTGAATGCGAGTAGCCATCAGATCTGTTCTCAGAGATAAGCTGCCACCATTCTAGCGAGTCTTTGACTTTGTATTTTTACAGTCTCTGTACATTTCTTTCATTAATAGAAATCGTGTATTATTGTATCTATGTGTTTATGGTTTCATCTCTAATATATTTATGTTATATTACTGGATATACGCGATATCTATGTGCATTTATTTATTATATATTCACTCTCATTTCGTACCGAAAATAATCTGGATCAGTGGTATCAGAGAAGGCTATTCTTGGTCAGTTTTTTCAGTGCATGTCCCCGACGAGGTCTGAGTATAGCAAGTTGGGTCTCAAGCTTGTCTCTCTTGAGGAAAATCGCTCTCTCACACCCAAGAAACCGTCAATGGCAGAAGAAAATAAAAATGACGGAGCAGACGATCCTATCAGTCTGTTGCTTGAGAAAGATCTCACGCGACAGAGGGATGAAATGATGGAGAATTTTTCCCACATCCTTCAACACCTGCCGATAGAAACAGGCGCATCTTCATCAAGTGGCCACTTTGGAGGCACCTCACCTTTCAAGGTACAAGTTAATTTTGATATTCCTGTATTTAAAGGACAGATAGATGCAGAAGCCCTAGACAAATGGTTAAATATGCTAGAAGGTTATTTCTCTGTTCACAAATTTTCTGACAAAGAAAAGATCACCTTCGCACTCCTAAAAGTTGTCCTCCATGTCAAACATTGGTGGGAAACTTATTGGGAGCAGAGTTCCACAGAGGAGTCTGAAATATATGGGGTCGATCCCTCTTGGGATTTTTTTGTGGATGTGGTAAAGGAACAATATTACCCTATTGGAAACTATGAGGACCAATACATGAGATGGACAACACTGCGGCAAGAGAGGGGCCAAGCAGTTCCAGAGTTCACAAATACCTTCCATACCTTGCGCACCAAGATGGGTATCAAAGACTACGAACGACATTTGGTTCTGAAATACCGTGGGGTTCTACACAGATACATCCAAACTGAAATGGATTTTCTGGACATCTCATCACTCGGTGTTGCCTATCGATATGCTGTTAAAATTAAGCAGAAATTTAGGCACCAGAAAAAACGAGATTTTGGTTCTGGAAATCCACAACAACCAAAGTATGACAAAGACGTCCCTAACAAACAGTCTCCCGAGAACCAGTCCAAGCCACATGAAAAGAAGGTTCACGGGAAGACAAAGAAGGACACCGAAAAATGGTGTGATTTCCACAAAATCCCCTAGCACAACACCGATGAATGTCGCTCAAAAAAGTCATTGGTGGCTGATATCAAAGACAAGGAGCCGAACCCTGATTCAGAATCTGATTCTGAAAATACTGGTAAAGGACAGATCATTGACGCAGACCCTACTGCTATTATCACGACCGCAGCAATTCAACCAGAAGAACCAACAGATCCAGAAAAGGGGGAGCACCTTTTTCATTCAAAAATGTGGGTGAAGGGGACCCCGCTGCATTTTATTGTTGATAGCAGAAGCCAAAAGAACCTCATCTCAGTAGAGGTCGTCAAACAGTTGGGATTGTCAACAACACCACACCCGCAACCATACAACATCAAGTGGCTTCGACAAGGATGAGATCTTCATGTCAGCCAACAGTGTCGATTGTCATATGACATCCAACCCCTCAAGGATGAGGTATTATGTGATGTTGCCCCACTAGATGTCTATGATGTTCTCTTGGGCCAACCATATATGTGGAGACGCCATGTTGTTTATGAATCTCGACTTCGTAGTGTCATTGTTACTTTGGGGGGTCATCTCTACAGAATATCAGAGGTAGTTCCAACTATTGTTCCACCTAAAAAGTGTCACAAGATAGTATCTCATACTGCAAAATTCAGCTTCTTCACAATCTGTTCAAAAGGGGAACAGAAGGACACTACAACCACTATAGCCTCGCCCCCTGCACCTTCTATCCAACAGAAGCAGGTCGACAAGGTTGCAGCAAAGAGCAAAGATTCCTTCTGCACACCTTCCTCTCATGTAGCTTGACTTGTTGAAAAACCTCAGCTTCAACAGGTTCATGACATTCTTCCACAAACTAAGTAGCGCAACGTCTCTAGCAATACAAGCAACTCACCAAGATACAGATCCAACAAACTCTTTTCCCTCTCCCTCAGGAACTCAACGCAATGGAGACCATTGCTTCCTAATAAGGGAGGATTGATCCAGGTGGATATCAGTGGCCACCCACCTTTTTCGACTGGCTCAAAATAGTTTTCTGGCAATTTTGGCAATTTACTATTTTTAGCAGGTTTTAACTTCTGGGGCAATTTTGAGGGCCTAAATGAAGGTTTTTAGAGATCGAGGTTCTTAATGATATTCGAAGGCATGATTGAGACCCCAAAATGAATATCCTCAAAGATACCTTTCCAACGAGCTATCATACGCCTAAAACAGAGATCGTATGCAAAAGTTACGACCCCGGGAAGTTGATGTACTAACTTACCCAAACAGGGCCCACATGACTTTTGTCGCTTCATCTCCTAGGGTTGGGTTTTTGGATGTATAGGGTTTTTGGCATCCCTAATTATTGTAAAAAGGCCTTCAGATCCTCATTGTAATCATCTTCTTGCAAATGAGAGTAGCCGTCACATCCCTTCTCAGAGATAAGTTGTCACCATTCTAGCGAGTCTTTCACTCTATATTTTTACAGTATCTATACATTTATTTCATTAATAGAAATCATGTATTACTGTATCTCTGTGTTTATGGTTTCATCTCTGATACATTTCTATTATATTACTGGATATATGTTATATCTTTGTGCATTTCTTTATTATATCTCCGCTCTCATTTCATGCCGAAAATAATCTGGATCATCTAGTGCTAAGATCTTAGGATAAAATCTCATTGGAAGAGATTTTAGTACCTTTTGAACAATTACAGATTCTTCAATTTATTCTCCCAATCCTATGATTTCATTCACTATTTCATCAACTCGTAAGAAGTAAGCTGCAATATTCTCATATTCCTTCATCTTTGGTTGTTCAAATTGACCTCTGTAAGTTTGAAGCTTTGTTTCTTTGAATTTTGAACCTCCTTCCTAAATATTTTGAAGTTTGTCCCAAATCTCTTTAGCGAAGCTACAATGTATAACTTTGGTACATACTGAATCACAAAGACCATTCAGAAATGCATTTGTGGCTTTTGAATTATTTAGACTAAGTTTATTTCCATTGTCATTTGTTGGCGGAACTGTTGGTTCTTTGTATCCATCTACAACTGATTTCCAAACTTCAAATCCTTGTGCCTGTACATATGTTTTCATCCTTCTGCTCTAGAATGCATACTTATGCCCACGAAATTGTGGTATTCCATTTGTATACATATTTTTTCTCTCCATTACCTACCAAAAAGTGGTTAAACTCATTTTTGAAGGAACCTTCTCTGATACCAATTGTTGGATTACTGAGAGGGGGGGGGGTGTGAATCAGTAATAGAGATTTTTAATTCTTTTAACCATAGTATGAAAATGTTATTTATCTTTATGATCAATATAGCATCATCATACAATAAGTACAGAGTAAATAAACCATGAACAAATGAAAAATCATACACATACACAGTACACCAATATTTTTTATGTGGAAACCCAATGCAGGAAAAAATCACGGACTATTTTTTCGTATTTGTCTTTAATAATTACATTTATTGGAAGAACCAACTTCCTTTGTTTTCTAGCTACAACTGGAAGGAAGCTCTGACCCCCTATTTTTAGGATACAACTTGAGGGAAGATCCAACTCCCCAATTCTTTGGCTATAACCATAAGGAGGATACAACCCCCTATGTTCTCTGGCTACAACCGGAAGGTGAATACAAAAACCTATCATTTCCCCATCCAACCGTCCTAAAATATAAGTGCCAAATGTAGAAACTGAATATGTCAATGTCACAACTTTTTCTGTCAAATTTTTCATTGTATACTCATCAACCGGAAGGTGAATACAAAAACCTATCATTTCCCCATCCAACCGTCCTAAAATATAAGTGCCAAATGTAGAAACTGAATATGTCAATGTCACAACTTTTTCTGTCAAATTTTTCATTGTATACTCATCAACCAATCTGATCTAATCACATATACCGCAAACACTATACCAAAAGTCTGTACCTCAAACCTTGTGTTAGAACATCACTTCTATACAACCTCTATCTGTAGCAATAAATTCAGCAACATACCTCAACCAAAATCCCTCAAACATGAATCAATACTAAACTTTAGTAGATCTAAATCATATCAACTCTCTAGCAAGACCTAAACTTCCAAGAGGGAATCCAACAAATTTATAAGGAAAACCCTCAACTAGATTCAAAATTGAATACTACATATATGAAAACCATACCTTTTTTCTTCTTGTAGAATTTTGTTGCTGCGATTTTGTTGTCACGATTCTACTACCAGAATTTTCTATCATACCTGCTTCAAGGGTTGACATCAATGAAAACCAACCGAATTAATCAACAGGGGGATAGAGAGTGTGGGAGGGAGAGAGAGGGAGACATAGAGGGGGGATATAAAGTGTGTTTATGAGAGTATGGGAGGGAGAGAGAGGTAGAAAAAGAGGGGAGGTAAAGAGTGAGTGTGTTAGAGTGTGGGAGGGAGACAGAGGAAGACATAGAGGGGGGATATAAATTGTGTGTGAGAGAGTGTGAAAGGGAGAGAGAGGAAAACAAAGAGGGGAGGTAGAGAGTGAATGTGTTAGAGTGTGGGAGGGAGAGAGAGGTAGACAAAGAGGGGAGGTAGATTGTGAGTGTGTTAGAGTGTGGGAGAGGGAGAGAGAAAGACAAAGAGTAGGGATAGAGACAAAGTGTGAGAGGGAGGGAGAGGGAAATAAAGAGGGTGGTAGAGAGAGGGATAGTGAGAGAAAGGAAAGAAGAGAGGGAGAAATATAAGGGGGGGTAGAGAGAGAGTGAGAGGTGTTAACGTTTAAGCTATTATTAGAGTTCTTTGCATTTCAATAGATAACAATAGCATAAGATAGGATCATTGAGAAATACACAATCACAAGAGACACATCATTTATCCTAGGAAACCCATATTTTCCATCACGTTAGCATCACACTCCTCTACAAGGAGAAGTTGAATTCTTTGACAAATCTGGTAATGAGAATTGAGCCTATTATCAAGCAGATCTAGCAGTGTCGTCTAGCATTAAACAACAAGAGAGGAATTCCCATTTCTTAGCAGTCAATGAATGGCTTAAAAAGTTGGACAGCCTTTTCTGAAAAGCTTCAACCAATCAGAACAGAGCACTCATAGCATAACACGCAGACACAGGAAGTAAAACACAAACAAACAACTTGATCCTTGCATTTGCTATTGCCTTGAATTTATACATGCTCAAACGATTTTAGACAGTCGATCAAAATAATAGATTGAGGGATGAAATTACCTTTTTTGCATGCTTCTCAACCACTAGGTCGGGGGCATTTAGTGCATGCTTATCCTTACAATACCTATCTTATCTCTACATATTATAAACTTGGTCTTTCAAAAAGGTTTTGTAAAGATATCAACAACATTATCATTTGTGTTGCAATACAATATATCAATCTTATTTGACTGTATCTTTTCTCTTACAAAATGATAGTTTCTCTTACAAAATTCTCAAGTGGTTGAATTTTTGTTTATATCCATAAAAATATTCAAAAGGTGTTTTGGGCTTTGAAATTTTTTTAGGACCTTTATTCTTCATATTATTGTTGCATCCCCAAAACCATTAGAAATATTTTTACCTTTAATCATATTGTAAGCACATTCAACCAAAGTTTTGTTTTTTCTCTTAGCTACTCCATTTTTCTGAGAAGTATGTGGCACTGTAAACTACTATTGAATCCCATTGTTTTTGGAATATTTGATGAAAACCCCTAATGTCTAATCTCCTCCTTGATCTAACTTGAGAATATTGATGTACCTTCCTGTTTTCTTCACAACCATATTCTTGAATTATTTAAAATATTCAAATACATAACTTTCTTTCTAACAAAATAGAAATTTATCGAGTCGTCAAAGTAGGGCAACTCCTAAACCAAGGCAAGTGGCTCACCCGGAGCCAAATTCAATAGAAATTTCCTCATCTGATGGGGGAAATCAATGCAATGGATACCATTGCCTCCTAGGGAGGGAGGATTGATCCAAGTGGATATCAGTAGCCACCCACCTCTTTCAACTATCTCAAAACAGTTTTCTGAAAATTTTGGCATTTTACTATTTTTACCAGATTTAACTTCTAGGGCCATTTTGACGGCCTAAATGAAGCTTTTTCAGGTTAGAGATTCTCAATGATAGCTGAAGGCATGATTGATCACCCAAAATGAATCTCCTCGACGATACCTTTTCAACGGGCTATCATACACCTAAAATAGAGATCATATGCAAAAGTTACAACCCCGAGAAGTTGATGTACTAACTTACCCAAACGGGGCCCACATGACGTTTGGCGCGTCATATCCTAGGATTAGGTTTTTGGATGTCTAGGATTTTTAGAATTCTTGTTTATGTTAAAAATTCCTTCCAAGCCTCATTGTAGTGATATTCTTGCGAATGAGAGCAGTCATCACATCTCTTCTCGGAGATAAGCCGCCACCATTCCAGCAAGCTTGTTTCCGCTGCATTTTACAGTTTCAGCTTATTTCCTTATTGAATAGAAAAACAGTTTTAGTGTATCTATGTTATTTTTTGTTAAGCACCTTGTCATCTTAATGCATGTCCCCAACGAGGTAGGAGTACAAAGAGTTGGGTCTCGAGCTTGTTTCTTTTGAGGACAAAAGATATTGCACACCCAAGCGACCTCTCACGGCAGGAGAAACGAAATATGACGGGACAGGAGATCCTTTCAAATTGGTTATTGAGGAAGCCCTCATAGAATAGAGGAACGAGATGATGGATAGTTTCACGCAAATCCTTCGACTGCTACCAACAGGCGACGCATCTTCTTCGAGCGGAGGCACCACCCCCTTCAAGGTACAAATAAACTTCGATATTCCTATATTTGAAGGTCAGATAGATGCAGATGTTGTAGACAAGTGGTTGAATCTACTAGAAGGGTATTTTTCTGTCCATAACTTTTCGAATAGAGAAAAGATTACTTTTGCTCCCCTCAAAGCCATTCCCCACATCAAAGATTGGTGGGAAACTTTCTGTGAGTAAAAGGAAAGAGAGGAAACCTCACTATTTAAAGTCACAACCACCTGGGATTCTTTAAGGGATGTTATTAAGGAACAATAATACTCTGATAGAAGCTATGACGACTTGTATACCAAATGGACCACACTGCGGCAAGAAAGAGACCAAGTAGTGCCATATTTCATGAATATCTTTCATACCTTGCACACCAAGCTGGGTATCAAAGATTCAGAGCAACATCTGGTGCTCAAGTATCGCGGTGCTCTACATAGGTACATCCAGACCGAAATGGAATTTTTGGACATCTCATCCTTTGGCGCGGCCTACCGATATGTCGTCAAAATCAAGCAGAAGCTCAAACAAAAGACGCAAAAATTTGGGCCTGGAAACCCCGCACAACAAAAGTCAGGAAAGGGCGGCCCCAACGCATAGAAAAAAGGACAGAACAAAGATGGACAGTATCAGGACAACGAGTCCAAGCCACAAGTAAAGAAGGACACTGGAAAGAAAAATAAATATATCAGGAAGTGGTGCGACTTCCATAAGATCCCTTGACATAACACCCCTGATTTCCGCTCAAAGCAGTCGCTGGTGGAAAAAGTGAAATCCTCTGAATCAGATGCAAGTTCATACTCTGAGCTAGAACTAGAAAGGGGAAGACGGATCATTGATGCGGAACCCAATTCCACCGTTGCTACCACCAAGCTCCAGCCTGGTGAACTAGACGAGCCAGAAGAAGGAGAACGCCTCTTCCATTCATAGATGTGGGTAAAAGGCACCCCGCTGCACTTCATTGTGGATAGCGGTAGCCAGAAGAACCTCATCTTAGCAGAGGTTTTCAAGAGGTTGGCCTTGCTGACAACACCGCACCCACAACCCTACACCATTGGACGGCTCCGCCAAGGAAGTGATCTCTGTGTCAGCCAACAGTGTTGAATGTCATACAACATCAAGCCTTTCAAAGACGAGGTATTGTGTGATGTTTCTCCTCTCGAAGTTTGTGATGTTCTTTTGGGCCAACCTTATTTGTGGAAACGTCATGCTGTATATGAGTCTAGGCCTCATAGTGTTATTGTTACTTTGAATAGGAGATTGTACAGGATACCCGAGGCAGTCCCACCTAGTTCTATTTCCTTGATCTCTGCTAAGCAATGCAGGAAGGGTATCTCTTAGACAGGGATTTTTTTGTTACTCATGATTTGTTCTCAGAATAAGCGAAAGATCACAACCACATCCAGCGTCTTTCTGGCCGACCTCTCCACACATCAGAAGAAAGTAGATAATGTCATGCAAGAATACTCAGATATCTTCTCCTCACCTACCAGGGTGCCTCTACACTATCAGGTCAAGCACACCATCGATTTGACCCCCGACGCATAGTTTCCCAAAGGGTCAGTCTATCGTCGCTCTCTATTAGAGAATGAGGAGATCAATCGACATATCCAAGAACTGCTCCACAAGGGGCACATCCATCCCAACTCATCACCTTGCGGGAGCCCAATCGTGCTGCTATAGAAGAAATATGGAACCTGGCGACTCTCCATTGATTACTGAGCTCTGAATAAATTCACAGTCAGAAACCTATACCTGATTCCTCGAATCAATAGCCTCCTTGATCAACGCACAGGGGCCAAATACTTCAATAAGATTGATTTGAAGTATGGCTACTACTAGGTCCTGATAGAATAGACCGATGTATGGAAAACCACCTTCAAGTCAAAGGAAGGCCTTTTTGAATGGTTGGTCATGCCCTTTGGTTTGAAAAATGCTCCAACCACTTTCATGAGGATGATGGATGATATCCAGTGACCATTCACCAATACTTTTGCAGTGGGGTATGTGGATGACATTCTCATTTACAGCAAGACGTGGGATGAACATTTGCAACATATTCAACAGGTTCTGCACACCCTCCGGAAGCACAAGCTATATGCCGACTTGGAAAAATGCTCCTTCGGCATGGACAGGGTCCATTACCTGGGCTAAATAATTGATCAGGATGGCGTACATGTGGATCCAACCAAGATCCAAGTCATCCATGACTGGCCAACCCCAACCACACTCACTGAACTTTGGAGCTTCTTTGGCCTTGCCAATTTCTACCACAGGTTCATGTTGGGATTCTCCCATATTGCATGGGCCCTTAGCCAAATAACCATGGGTGGTGGTAAGGCGAAATTTGCATGGGGCCAGTCCCAACAAAAAGAGTTTGACGATTTGAAGTAGCGCTTGTGCTCAGCACTAGTACTTTCACTACCAGACCTGCAACAACCCTTTGAGATCGAGGTAGATGCTTCAAACTATGCGGTGGGAATCGTTCTCACTCAGCATTGCCACCCCGTGGCCTATCATAGTGAGACACTATCATATGTTTTACGTAAGTACCTTACCTACGACAAATAAATGTAATCGATTGTGCAAGCTTGCCACCATTAGAGACATTACATTCTTGGGAAGGAGACAATCATCCACACTGATCATAAACCACTGTAGTTCATGCAGACACAATGAAAATTGAAGAATGATCGACATCAAAAGTGGTCCACATACTTGCAAAAATTCCACCTCAACATCACGTATAAAACAATAAGCACAAACCGTGTCATTGATTTCCTCAGTAGACCGCCAGTCGTGACACTCACCACGATGCTAGACTCATGTGGCCATGAGACCTCTAGATGGAGCCAACTGTATGAGACAGACCCAGACTTCGCCACCACCTACCATATGTTGGGTGCAAACGCAGTTGTTGATAATTTCCATCTTCATGATGGGTTATTGTGTCGTCTGGGCCATATCTATGTTCCATAAAGTGAGGGAGTGAAGCTTATCAGGGAAGTCCACTACAGTCGGGTGGCAGGACACTTCTGTGTCGAAAAGACATTGGTGATGCTACAACAACATTTCTACTGGCCGAAACTTTGATAGGAGGTCAGCAAGTATATCAGGTCCTGCACTACTTGCGCTATTGCCAAACCGACCACTAAGAAAATATTGACTTGGAAAATATTACAGCGGAGAAAAAAATATTGACTTGGAAAATATTACAACATAAAGGATGGATGGAGCCTAGGCGTTTCCATTTATGCAAAATAGTGAGTGAATAAAATGAACATCTGTTCATTCATTGTGCTTTCACCAAACTCATCTGGAAAAAAATCAAATCCATTAAAAATATCAAACATAACTGGGAAGGCTTTGATCTTGATGATTGCCTTACAAACTGGACTAAAAATAAGACTAATCCAACCAGTATTGCTGCTCTCACATGCTGGCATATTTGGCCTGAAAAGAACATTGCGATTTTTTAAGGAAACGTGCCTTTAGCTCACTTAGTTGTCATCAACATCCATCGCATAATGATTTAAAGTTAAAGAGGTTTCACCTTAGCATGATGATTTAGTTGAAAACTTAAAAGTGAAAGTGAATGGAGGTTGTAGGGTCTACATTATTCGCTTGCTCACATGCTCTCACTAATCCCGCTTTATCTGTTTGTCATTATGGCATGTCAAGTTCCTCTTTTTCTTTATCGAAATAAAATAAAATAACCTGGAAATTTGCAATGGAATGGGAATGGGTTATCTTTGGTATTACTTTGCCTAATAGCTGATACCAAAAGCTTCGGTATTACTGGCCGTTATCTTGGATTGGGTTTTACTTGCACATTTTCCTGTTACCTTCCTTGCTTGCACAATTTCTTGTTACTTTCTTCTAGGTCTTGGTATTGTTGTGTGTATTGTTGCTCGAAGAGTGTCTTGATTGCAAAAGAAATTCTTATTTCGAGATTTCTGGATATATATTCATCCCTTTAGTCTGAGTGTCTTTGTTGCGTTGTTATTTCTCTATTTTCTATTCCTCAGAAAATCATATGATGTTGCCTCGTGATCCTGGTTTTGTCTCTGGATTTATTGGTGTGAGCATTGACGTTGTCATCCACCATATTTTCCATCACATTAGCATTGCACTCCTCTACAAGGAGTTGAATTCTTTGACAGATCTGGTAATGAGAATTGAGCCTATAATCAGGCAGATCCAGCAGTGTCGCCTAGCATTAAACAACAAGACAAGAATTCCCATTTCTCAGCAGTCAATGAATGGCTTAAGAAGTTGGACTACCTTTTCTGAAAAGCATCAACCAATCAGAACAGAGCACTCATAGCATAACACACAGACACAGGAAGTAAAACACAAACAAACAACTTGATTCTTGCATTTGCTATTGCCTTGAATTTATACATGCTCAAACGATTTTAGAGAGTCGATCAATTTAATAGATTGAGGGATGAAATTACTTTTTTTGCATGCTTCTCAACCACTAGGTCAGGGGCATTTAGTGCATGCTTATCCTTTCAACACCTATCTTATCTCTACATATTATAAACTAGGTCTTTCCAAAAGGTTTTGTAAAGATATCAACAACATTATCATTTGTGCTGCAATACAATATGTCAATCTTATTTGATTGTATCTTTTCTCTTACAAAATGATAGTTTCTCTTACAAAATTCTCAAGTGGTTGAATTTTTGTTTATATCCATAAAAAGATTCAAAAGGTGTTTTGTTCTTTGAAATTTCTGTAGAACCTTTATTCTTCATATTATTGTTGCATCCCAAAAACCATTAGAAATATTTTTACCTTTAATCATATTGTAAGCACATTCAACGAAAGTTTTGTTTTTTCTCTTAGCTACTCCATTTTTCTGAGAAGTATGTGGCACTGTAAACTGCTATTGAATCCCATTGTTTTTGGAATACTTGATGAATACCCCTAATGTCTAATCTCCTCCTTGATCTAACTTGAGAATATTGATGTACCTTCTTGTTTTCTTTTCAACCATATTCTTGAATTATTTAAAATATTCAAATACATAACTTTCTTTCTAACAAAGTTGAAAGTTATCGAGTCGTCAAAGCAAGGCAACTCGTAAACCAAGGCAAGTGGCTCACCCGTAGCCAAATTTAGTAGAAATTTCCTCATCTGATGGGGGAACTCAATGCAATGGAGAACATTGCTTCCTAATGAGGGAGGATTGATCCAGGTGGATATTGGTAGCCACCCACCTCTTTCAACAAGCTCAAAACAGTTTTCTGACAATTTTGGCAATTTACTATTTTTAACAGTTTTAACTTCCAGGGCCATTTTGAGGGCCTAAACGAATATTTTTCAGTTTAGAGCTTCTCAATGATATCTGAATGCATGATTGATCCCCCAAAATGAATCTCCTCGATGATACCTTTCCAACGGGCTATCATACGCCTAAAATGAAGATCATATGCAAAAGTTACAACCCAGAGAAGTTGATGTACTAACTTACCCAAACGAGGTCCACATGACTTTTGGTGCGTCATATCCTAGGATTAGGTTTTTGGATGTCTAGGGTTTTTAGAATTCCTATTTATGGTAAAAAGGCCTTCAGAGCCTCATTGTAGTGATCTTCTTGTGAATGAGTGCAGTCGTGACATCTCTTCTCAGAGATAAGCTGCCACCATTCCAGCAAGCTTGTTTCCGCTGCATTTTATAGTTTCAACTTATTTCCTTATTGAATAGAAAACCAGTTTTAGTGTATCTATGTTACTTTGTGTTAAGCACCTGTTAATAATTGTAGTCATTTCATTCTGCTTGTAAAATACAGATCAGTGGTATCAGAGCGGTCTGCTCCTTCTCATCTTAATGCATGTCCCCAACGAGGTAGGAGTACAAAGAGTTGGGTCTCAAGCTTGTTTCTTTTGAGGACAAAAGATCTCGCACACCCAAGCGACCTCTCATGGTAGGAGAAAACAAATATGATGGGACAGGAGATATTTTCAAACTTGTTATTGAGGAATCCCTCACGCAACAGAGGAACGAGATGATGGATAGTTTCGTGCAAATCCTTCGACGACTACCAATAGGCGACGCATCTTCTTCGAGCGGATGTGCCACCCCCTTCAAGGTACAAATAAAATTCGATATTCCTATATTTGAAGTTCAGATAGATGCATATGTTGTAGACAAGTGGTTGAATCTACTAGAAGGGTATTTCTCTGTCCATAACTTTTCGAATAGAGAAAAGATTACTTTTGCGCCCCTCAAAGCCATTCCCCACATCAAAGATTAGTGGGAAACTTTCTGTGAGCAAAAGAAAATAGAGGAAACCTCACTATTTACAGTCACGACCACCTAGGATTCTTTAAGGGATGCTATTAAGGAACAATACTACCCTGTCAGAAGTTATGACGACTTGTATACCAAATGGACCACACTGTGGAAAGAAAGAGACTAAGCAGTGCCATATTTCACGAATATCTTTCATACCTTGCGCACCAAGCTGGGTATCAAAGATTCATAGCGACATCTAGTGCTCAAGTATTGTGGTGCTCTACATAGATACATCCATACCAAAATCGAATTTTTGGACATCTCATCCTTTGGCACGGCCTACCGATATGTCATCAAAATCGAGCAGAAGCTCAAACAAAAGACGCGAAAATTTGGGCCTGGAAACCCCTCACAACAAAAGTCAAGAAAGGGCAGTCCCAACGCATAGAAAAAAGGACAGAACAAAGATGGACAGTATCAGGACAACGATTCCAAGACACAAGCAAAGAAGGACATAGGAAAGAAAAAGAAATATATCGGGAAGTGGTGCGACTTCCATAAGAGCCCTTGACATAACACTTCTGATTTCTGCTCAAAGCAGTCGCTGGTGGAAAAAGTGAAAGCCTCTGAATCAGATGCAAGTTCATACTCTGAGCCATAACTAGAAAGGGGAATACGGATCATTGATGCGGAACCCAGTGCCACCGTTTCTACCACCAAGCTCCAGCCTGGTGAACTAGATGAGCCAGAAGAAGGAGAATGCTTCTTCCATTCACAGATGTGGGTAAAAGGCACCCCACTGCACTTCATCGTGGATAGCGGTAGCCAGAAGAACCTTTTCTCAGTAGAGGTTTTCAAGAGGTTGGACTTGCCAAAAACACTGCACCCACAAACTGACACCATTGGATGGCTCCGCCAAGGAAGTGATCTCCATGTCAGCTAACAGTGTCGACTGCCATACAACATCAAGCCTTTCAAAGATGAGGTATTGTGTTATGTTGCTCCTCTCGAAGTTTGTGATGTTTTTTTGGGCCAACCTTATTTGTGGAAACATCATGTTGTATATGAGTCTAGGCCTCATAGTGTTATTATTACTTTGAATAGGAAATTGTACATGATACCCAAGGTAGTCCCACCTAGTGTTATTTCCTTGATCTCTGCTAAGAAATGCAGAAAGGTCATCTCTTAGATGGGGAATTTTTTGTTCCTCGTGATTTGCTCTCAAAATAAGCGAAAGATCACAACCACATCGAGGGTCTTTGCGATCGACCTCTCCACACATCAGAAGAAAGTAGATAATGTCATGCAAGAATACTCAGATATCTTCTCCTCACCTACCGGGGTACCTCTATACTGTCGGGTCAAGCACACCATCGATCTGACCCTCGACGTACAGTTTCCCAAAGGGCTAGTCTATCATCGCTCTTTATTAGAGAATGAGCAGATCAAGCGACATATCTAAGAACTGCTCCACAAGGGGCGCATCCATCCCAACTCATCACCTTGCGGGAGCTCAATCGTGATGGCACAGAAGAAAGATGGAACCTGGCGACTCTGCATTTATTACCGAGCTCTAAATAAATTCATAGTTAGAAACCTATACCTGATTCCCCCAATCGATGGCCTCCTTGATCAACACACAGGGGAAAAATACTTCAGTAAGATTGATCTGAAGTCTGGCTACCACCAGGTCCTGATAGAACAGACCAATGTATGGAAAACCGCCTTCAAGTCAAATTAAGGCCTTTTTGAATGGTTGGTCATGCACTTTGGTTTGAAAAATGCTCCAACCACTTTCATGAGGATGATGGATGATATCCAGCGACCATTCACCAATAATTTTGCAGTGGTGTATGTGGATGACATTCTCATTTACAGCAAGACGTGGTCCGAACATTTGCAATGTATTCAACAGGTTCTACACACCCTGTGGAAGCACAAGCTATATGCCAACTTGGAAAAATGCTCATTCGGCATGGATAGGGTCCATTACCTGGGCTACATAATTGATCAGGATGGTGTACATGTGGATGCAGCCAAGATCCAAGTCATCCATGACTGGCCAGCCCCAACCACACTCACTGAACTTCGGAGCTTCTTGGGCCTTGCCAATTTCTACCACAGGTTCATGCTGGGATTCTCCCATATTGCATGGGCCCTTAGCCAAATAACCATGGGTGGTGGTAAGGTGAAATTTGCGTGGGGCCGGTCCCAACAAAAAGAGTTTGACGATTTGAAGTAGCGCTAGTACTTTCACTACCAAACCTGTAGCATCCCTTTGAGATCGAGACAAATGCTTGAGACTATGCAGTGGGCGTCATTCTCACTCAGCATGGCCACCTCGTGGCCTATCATAGTGAGACACTATCATATGTTGTTTGTAAGTACCTTAGCTACGACAAAGAAATGTACTCCATTGTGCAAGCTTGCCACCAATGGAGACATTACATTCTTGGGAAGGAGACAATCATCCACACTGATCGTAAACCACTGTAGTTCATCCAGACACAAGGAAAATTGAAGAATGATTGGCATCAAAATTGGTCGACATACTTGCAACAATTCTACCTCAAAATCACGTATAAAACAAGAAGCACCAACTGCGTCGTTGATTTCCTCAGCAGACCGCCAGTCGTAGCACTCACCATGATGCTAGACTCATGTGACCATGAGACCTCTAGATGGCCCCAACTCTATGAGACAGACCCAGACTTCGCCACCACCTACCAAATGTTGGGTGCAAATGCAGTTGTTGATAATTTCCATCTTCATGATGGATTATTGTGTCGTCTGGGCCATATCTATCTTGCATAAAGTGAGGGAGTGAAGCTAATCTAGGAAGCCCACTACAGTCGGGTGGCAGGACACTTCGATGTCGAAAAGATAGTGGTGATGCTACAGAAACATATCTACTAGCCGAAACTTTGATAGAAGGTCAGCAAGTATATTAGGTCGTGCACTACTTGCGCTATTGCCAAACCGGCCACTAAGAAAATATTGACTTGGAAAATATTACAGCGGAAAAAAAAAATATTGACTTGGAAAATACTACAACATAGAGGATGGATGGGGCCTAGGCATTTCCATTTATGCAAAATAGCGAGTGAAGAAAATGAACATCTGTTCATTCATTGTGCTTTCACCAAACTCATCTGGCAAAAAATCAAATCCATTAAAAATATCAAACATAACTAGGAAGGCTTTGATCTTGATGACTGCCTTACAAACTGGACTAAAAATAAGACTAATCCAACCAGTATTATTGCTCTCACATGCTGGCATATTTGGCCTGAAAAGAACGTTTCGATTTTTGGAGGAAAGGTGCCTTCAGCTCACTTAGTTGTCATCAACATCCATCCCATGATGATTTAAAGTTAAAGAGGTTTCACCTTAGCATGATGATTTAGTTGAAAACTTAAAAGTGAAAGTGAATGGAGTTGGTAGGGTCCACATTATTCGCTTGCTCACATGCTCTCACTAATCCCGCTTTATCCGTTTGTCATTATGGTGTGTCGACTTCCTCTTTTTCTTTATCGAAATAAAATAAAATAACCTGGAAATTTGCAATGGCATGGGAATGGGTTATCTTCGGTATTACTTTTCCTAATAGCTGATACCAAAAGATTCGATATTACTGACCGTTATCTTGGATTGGGTTTTACTTGCACATTTTCTTGTTACCTTCCTTGCTTGCACAATTTCTTGTTGCTTTCTTCTAGGTCTTGGTATTGTTGTGTGTATTGTTGCTCGAAGAGTGTCTTGATTGCAAAAGAAATTCTTATTTTGAGATTTCTGGATATATATTCATCCCTTTAGTCTGAGTGTCTTTGTTGCGTTGTTATTTCTCTGTTTTCTATTCCTTAGAAAATCATATGATGTTGCCTCGTGATCCTGGTTTTGTCTCTGGATTTATTGGTGTGAGCATTGACGTTGTCATCCACCATATTTTCCATCATGTTAGCATCGCACTCCTCTGTAAGGAGTTGCTGAATTCTTTGACAGATCTGGTAATGAGAATTGAGCCTATTATCAAGCAGATCTAGCAGTGTCGTCTAGCATTAAACAACAAGACAGGAATTCCAATTTCTCAGTGGTCAATGAATGGCTTAAAAAGTTGGACAACCTTTTCCGAAAAGCATCAACCAATCAGAACAGAGCACTCATAGCATAACATGATGAAACATGAAGTAAAACACAAACAAACAACTTGATCCTTGCATTTGCTATTGCCTTGAATTTATACATACTCAAACAATTTTAGACAGTCGATCAAATTAATAGATTGAGGGATGAAATTACTTTTTTTGCATGCTTCTCAACCACTAGGTCAGGGGCATTTAGTGCATGCGTATCCTTTCAACACCTATCTTATCTCCAGGGATGATTTTAAGGATGGAAATTTATTTTAAAATGTAGAAGCCTTGGCGAATATTACTAATCCTTCATATGCCAACTATAAATGTTTGGCTATATTTTTAAAAAAATATTCAAATTTCTAAGTATTTTATATAGTTTTTATAAAATTTTGGAGATTTTTAAGGTAAAATAATTGTATCCTATAGAATTTGGGCGAATCATTTTTAAAATAGTGAATCTCGTTTTTGGAAAAACCATGGAAAATTAGCCCATGAGCGAAATTTTGCCCCTAAAATCATCCCTGCTTATCTCTACATATTATAAACTAGGTCTTTCCAAAAGGTTTTGTAAAGATATCAACAACATTATCATTTGTGCTGCAATACAATATGTC
>JASDQU010245100.1:31363-48103 GCA_032191745.1 Picea mariana
CGATCTTCATCTAGGGACTCTAGGTTTAGCAAACGCTGCTCCATTGGAGCAGTGTCGGGTAATAGCTCAATAGTAGTGCGTAAGGTGGGAATTTTTCACTCGATGGGAAGAGTGGCCTCAACTCCGTGGACTAGATGAAATGGTGTGAAACCAATGGCAGTTGTCACTGTAGTGCAGTAAGCCCAAAGCGCGAAAAATAACATATGGTGCCAATTGGTCTTATGTTTGTTAACCGTGCGCTGCAACATGGTTTTGAGGACCTTGTTAACTACTTCTACCTATCTATTGGACTGAGGATAGTATGGTGAGGCAAAACTGTGGGAGAAGCCTAACCTAGATGAGAGTTCAATGAAAATATCATTCTAAAAATGTTTTTCGTGATCAGAGACTAGTTGTAGTGGTAATCCAAAGTGGGATATGATGTGGTTAAAGAAAAAATGAACTGCTGTGTCAGCAATGTTGTTGTAGGTAGGCATGGCTTCAACCCACTTTGTGAAGTAATCAACTGCAACTATGATGTATTTGTGTCCATTGCTAGATGGAGGGTTGCAAGTCATGAAGTCTATGCCCCATTTACAAAAGCGGTCTACAGTAATGACTAGATGTAGAAGAGCAGGTGGTGCGTGTGCTTTGTTGGCATAAAGCTRGAATTTATCACATCGCTTCACRGSATGAATGCAATTGTGAAATAATGTAGGCCATAAGTAACTGGAGTGAATGATTTTCTGAGCAGTGGACATCCCTGAGAGGTGGCCCCCGCAAGTACCACTATGGAAGTCGTTCAAGACTCAATCGGCCTTGTCGATAGTCAAGCATCGACATAGTACAGTGTAAAATTCTCGTCGATATAAGACATCACTGAAGAGTAGGTAGTGTGAGGCTTGGTGAAGGATACGTCAATGATCGTCTCTAGAGAGGTGGTTTCTGAATTTTTGTGTTTGGAGGTAGACGAGGAGATCACCGTACCAAGGGTCATCCGAGGGGATGTAAAAGAGATTTCATTGGGGAAGTTGGTATTGACCGGTGAACTGGTAGTGTCAGAGGGAAATGTTATGATAAGTTCGGCGAGGATGACAAATTTCTTGCTCTTGGGTGTTGAAAATTTGAGATTGTACTCTTGAAGGATGATTATCCATCGAGCAAATTTATAGCTGATTTGCCAACGACTGAGAAAGTATTGCATGGGGTTGGAATCTTCTATGACTTTGGTAGTTAGAAGCAGAATGTAATGGCGCAGCTTCTGGACTATGAGGACGACTGCAAGGGCTAGTTTCTCTTTGTGATTGTATTTCAAGGGTGTCCCTAAGAGGTTTTTACTAATGTAGTAAATTACATGATCACGGTCATCATCCCCTATTTGAACGAGAAATCCTGCTACTAATATGGTTGAGGCTGATATGTAGAGGATATAGTCATAGTTATAGTTGGGTGGACTAATCAAAGGGGTTTTGGAGAGTGTCATTTTAAGATCATCGAAAGCGTTTTGGGCATGTTCATCCCAGTGGAATGGGATGCCGTGGTGTAATAAGCGAAGGAAACCATGTGCTCAAGTGGCATAGTCTGGGACAAAGAGCCATAAAAAGTTATCTTTTCCTTGTAGGCTCTATAGTTGGCATAAATTTTGAGGAGGGGGTATTTTCATGATGTCTTGGACTTTGAGGGGATCCACGATAATACCACTTTGGGAAACAATGAACCTGAGAAGGAGACCAACAGTGATACAGAATACACACTTGAGGGGATTCAAGCGGATATTGTACTGACAACACCTTTGAAAGATGATTTGTAGATCATCGAGATGGTGAGTGTGTTTCTTGGATCGAGCAGTGAGGTCATCTAAATATGCGAGGATGATATGAGCTAGGTCATGAAAAATGTATGTCATGGATCATTGGAAAGTGGCACCGGCATTCTTGAGGCCAAATGGCATGACATGTTATGAAAAGGTACCCCAAGGGGTAGTGAATGCAGTTTTATACTGATCGGCGAGGTGAATTTGGATTTGGTTGTAGCTAGAGAAACCGTCCATGAAGGACAAAGCCTCATGACCTATGCAATTATTGATAATTTGGTCGATGAAGGGCATTGTTAAGTTGTCTTTGGGATAGTCGTGGTAAGGTCGCGGAAGTCCGTATAGACATGGATAATGCCCTATTTTTTGTTAATAGGAACAGGGTTGGAGACCCATGATGTATAGGTGATGGGGTAAATGAACCCTGCAACGCGTAATTTGTCAATCTCGGCTTTGATGGCCACTGTTTTGGATGGGTGTAGCAATGGTTGTTTTTAGTGGACTGGTGTGATATTAGGCCAAGTGTCGATGCGATGTTTGACGATAGAGGGGTCAAGGTTGGGCATCTCCATGTATGACTAGGAAAAAATGTTTCGGTATTTATGGAAGAGAGATTTGTAGGAAATAATTTCTTCAGGAGTGCATGCGACGCCAATAGTGATTTCCTCAATGACTCCATTTTTGATGGAAATATCAATTTTGATGGTGGGGGAAATGTTGTCCATATTGCCTTCTTCAAAATCATTAGGGGTAGGGATAGGGTTGTTGAACCAGTTGATATGCCCTGATGGGATAAAATCCTTGGTTTCGATTGCGTATATGGGTTGTTGGTTAGGAGGCGTGAAGGCTTCCTGTGAAAGGAAGAGTGATCTGTGGTGTAGCACATCCCATGGGCAGTCGAGGGTGGTTAATTCCTTGAGTATGTCCTCATCATAGTGGAATTGTCAGAAGTACAAGGGATCTAGAAGAGTAATATCGGTTACTGTCACCGTGTGATTATCGTCTGGTGATGAAGAAGTAGGGGGAGTGAGGTAAGGAGATTGTGATGGTTCGCTCGACATAAACCAAATATCGAGATACTGAGGGTTAAAAATGGTAGAAGGGCATAAAATTTTTGTGGGGAAATGAACATGGGAATTGGGGGGATTTGGGGGTAAATCCTCGTATAAGTCATCCAAGAACCATGGGGGAGTAGGGAGTGCCTTAGGTTCTGGTGAAAATATATGAACCATATCAAGTGATGGGGTAAGGGTATTCACTGGTTCTGCTGGAGGAGAGGGTGTATGATTTTGAAAAAGGGCCAGTTGGCGATGCATGTATTCAATGATCATAGGACATTGATATGTGAAATGATCAAGTGATTCGCATAAAGAGCAAGGACATCTCATCCATCCAGTGACTGAGTTCATGACATAATGGATGTTGGTGACGTGAGTTGGGGTGGGACCTTGATAAAATCTCTGGTGTACGACTGTTAGCGTCTACCATAATTGAGGTAATGATGGACAATGGTGTGTGTAATGGCCATATTTTGAACAGATGGTGCATGTGAATTTGGTCCACAATCCTTTGTTACTTGTGTTTTGGGAGATAGTGGCAATACTGGAGGAAGCAATGAGTAGTGGTGGTGCTCGAGGGAGTTGAATGAGTTTACATAACTCGGGGAGAGATGGGCACTTTTTGGTGGGGTGTCCATATTTTTCACATAACATACAAGGAGGTTGGACACGTGGGGGAAGTGGAGTAGTGGGCTCCTTCTTTTTCCACCTGCCCCAATCTGTGGCAGGGGGGCTAGTGGGTGGGGTTGTAGGTGGTATGGTAGGGGTGAGTATGGGAATTTGCATTGGGATTCCTTATATTTGGGGAGGGAGGGATGGTTGAGGGACCATCTCAGGTGGATGTAGATACCAAACTAGGATTTCTAGTACCATATTAGGAAGGGTAAGCGTTGCAGCTACCTGGAAAGATTGTACACCTGGTGGGGGGTAAAAGAAAAGGATTTGGGTAAAGTCTTAGGGGGTTGTTTCCCAGATTGGGATATGGCCCTGGGGGAGGGGAAGATCAAGAATGGGTTGAGTTGAGATAGTTCCAAGGGGTTCCTAAAGGAGAATTTTTGTGGCTAGTGGGACGTCAGGGATGAAAGAGGCCTTGGTGGGAGGGAGAGTATCTTTAGTTCTCATTCCATTTGAGGATACGACACATACTTGGGCTAAGGGATGGAGGAGTGGTGGTGCTCCATGGTATGTCCCTAGAAAGGATGGGTCTTTAAAGATTTTAGGGCCCATCTCGATGAGTGGATAGGCATCGAGATTAGTGTGGATGAAAGGGAGGATGTTATCGATGTTGGATGAAGGGTTGGGCTCATAATGTGCTACTTGATAGATGGTAATGATTTTTCTATTATGGGGAAACATCATGGTTCAGAACACAGAAGAGGCAACGGCCTTCATAGCATACATGTAGCTATGACGAAATAAAATATTGTAGTCGAGCGGGGCATCGATAACCTCAATGTCAATAAGAACGGTTTTCCTTGGAGCTCGACGGGGACATTTTGGAAGAGTCCCTCGGGGGATGAGGGTCTTCCATCGTAGGCTCTTAAGGTAATGGCAGATCGTATGAGTTCAGGGGAACCAAGTTTCTGCCATACAAATTTGGACATGATACAGGTGGATGCACCTTCATCAATGATGCACCGATGGACTGTAATGTTCCAGATTTTAACTGGTATTTGAAAAGCGATGAGAATGGGGAGGCGAGGTTCTCTGCTATCGAGATCAAATGTGATGAGTCAGTTCTCCGCATGGTCGACTACCTTGAGGGAAGAAAGTAACGACTTCCATTGAGTAGGACAAGTTTGAAGGACTTCTAAGACTGACATAGTAGCAGGAGATTGTGCCAAATCATTGACCAAACTGTAATTATGAGCTATCCTAGCTAGAGGGTTGTGGACATTCTTGCGTAAGGGGGTGCAAGGAATACAAAGGGGTAGGTCAGTATTAGGGTGAGGAATCATCAAAGGGGGCCCAGTTACGACTGGGGGTGCGTCCGAGGTGGTGGCAGCAAACTTAGAGGTTGTGTTGTATTAACGATTGCATGTTTGTAGAAGAACTTCCTCCTTACTAGTGAGGAGGATAGTGTGAATGACAGAATTGCCTGGATTGGGATATTTTCATATTTGTGGTAGGGTAGGTTGCATGTCTTTTTGGGTGTTCATTACTACCTGGTGCAGGATGGGGTTTTGCAGCACGACTGGGGGTGGTTGCTGCACATATTGTTGTGGAGTCTGCTGGGGGGCAGGTGATGCTGGGGGACGTGGTCCACTTACAGATTCTTTCATCTGTATAAATTTGAAAATTTGGGGGAAATGGTACATATAGTGACCAAACTCACCACAAAGGGCATAAGGGAAGTTGGTCTAAAGATTTTTTTTATTTTTCCCTTAGCATTTGTTTTTATTGCCCCCTTGGGGGTTTTCATTCCCTTGGTTCTAGTTGCCCCTGGCACATTGGTTCTACTGGGATTGGTTTTGGTTTCCTCCTGGTCCAGGATTATTATTATTCTGGTTTTTTCCTTTCTTTCTAGCATTGTTCGATTGATGGGATGGATTTTTTGTATTCAGCTGCTCAAAATTTTGATATTGCTGAATGGGAGAGGGTTGAACAAAATTAACCCCAGCATGTGGGTGTCCTAGTGGTGGAGCCATAGGATGTGAGGGGCTAGGAAATGGAAAGTATGGATTATGTTGTGGCAATGATCCATAAGGTACATAGGAAGGCATGGTGCTTTCACTAGTGCTTAGGGTATAGGCTGAGGTAGAGGGAGTACCATCACTTGGTTGGATAGGTGGGTGTATTGGGGGTGACGACGGGGGTCTACTTATGGAAGGAGGTAGGGAAATAGGGTATGTTTGTTGATATGGAGGAGGAGGATAATAAGGGATTCCTCCATATGTTAGTGGATATTGGGGTGTGCCATACATGGGTGGTTGTTGAGGCTATGGGTTGTGGTGTGTAGTGTTACCAATCAATCCATCTACTGAGTGAGACATCCCAAGTTTGTCTTGGCCAAATGGAACGGGTCTTGGGGAATCCAGGAGTACCATGTATAAGTATCCAGACTCGCCGTAAATGAGTTCGAACTATTGGTTTTTGCTAATGGCTTCTTCTTCAAACTGGGGGAATGTGGCGACCACATCTTTGGAAAGGAGGGAAACAAGTGATTTGAGGAACCAATTGAGACATTGTTGGGGGGTAGCGTCAGCTTTGCAGAGACTACGTCGTCATCGCCATTTGTGAATGTGGTCAGCAATGTGTGTGGAGGAGGTTTGTTTGAAGTCTGAGAGTAGTTCAAGGCTATTGTCATGATGAATGGGTAGTTGAAAGAAGGTTAACAATGCTTTGGCCATTGATTCAAAAGTCGCATGGGACCCAGATTTTTCTTCTACATACCATTTGGCTGATGGGCCAACGAGAATATGTTGAAATAACCTCAATCAGATAGAATCATCCATGATGTTGTTTGAAGAACACCATAGGTGAAAGGTCATGATATGGTTGGCAGGATCGTCTCCTTCTTTTCCTTCAAACTTGGGGATGTCTGAAGGGATTTTGGTAGGCATTGCAGGCCATGTGGGGTTGTGCAATATAGGATCATTGGTGAGTTTAGTCAGATCCAGTATGTTGAGGGAAGCCAAGTATGGCATATGGGGTGGTGGAAAAAGATTAATTCCGGCCATAGTGTGAGTGTTTTGGGTACCTGACCCTTGGAGGGGACTAGGTGGTTTTGTACTTCCCCCTTGAGAAGAAGTTGGCCCCCCGCTTCCATTTAAAGGAGAGTGAGTGGATGGTTGACCTTGGGAAGTGGACCCAAGTAAGGTGGAACTGAGCAAAGATGATCCCAAGATAGTGGCACTCACAGGGGTGTGAGAAGGTGGAGTTGATGAGTTGGCAAGACTAGGAACTCCTCCTAGAATAGGAGGGAGATTTAGTAAGCATATGGAACGACGGGGGTTTTGTGGGTCCCCTATGATGTCCGACTAGCTGAGTGAATGTGTGCAAATGGTGCTGAGAGAAATAAATAAACAAGAGCCTTTGCTATAATTTTTTGAACCTTCACAATATATTTCCAAGTCAGGTGTAATCAGAAGGGAATCATAAATAAAGTGTTTTGATAAAGAAGCATATATATGGATAGGTGAATTTTGTCTGCGTGGGAGAACAAAGAAAACAAATGATCGTGTCCTAAAAGATGTAATGTCCTTCCTCTCAAATAACTCTGGACCTTCCAATAGCACTCGACAGTGGGGTCTGAAGCCACTAAAAGAGAAACTAGTGAAGGATGAAACAATCAGTTATAATGAGGGGTAGAGGGGGCATATCCCGAAAGAACTGGTGATATTTCCCAATAGCCACACAAAATCTGATCAAGGTGCAATTGCAGCCCATAATTGACACTTGGGTAGATGTCCTAAAATTTGGTCACTAGGTACCTCGGTCAAAGTGCGACATTTAGATTTTCGGCCTAAGAAATGGGTCACGAGATGGATCCCGTCCAAGAGGTGGGTGCCTCAAGGGGGGATGCATAGAACAACCGGACCTCCACCTTCAAACCTTCATGGGTATCTCCCTGCCTTATGGTGTTAGGAACACTTGAATTGGAGGATTTAAAGTTCCCTATTTGACAACTTCTATTGTTTTGAAAATGTGAGAACCAAATAACGGGGAGTTATTTGGATGCCTATCCCCGAAATCATACCTCGACCAAAAAATTTATTTTGACACCTCTTGTGGAGGAAAAATTTGTGAGTTTTTAGAAAAAATTTAGACGTGGTTGTTTGAGAGATTGGGGGTGTGATCCAATCTCGTTGAAATTAAGTGGGAGTGAATAGTTTCGTCAAGAAAAGAGTGGGGTGTTTCGGAATCCCTTTGGAGGAAACTTACTTCGACCCCCACATTTTGAGATGGAAACTATGTGAGTGAGAAGTGACTTTGTGTGTGAATGAGTGAAAGTGTGCCAATTTTTTTATTAAATTAGGTGTCACCTTGCTGCATGTGGACTTCCCTTGGTCCTTACAAGTCTTTGATCACCTAATTAACTAAATGTAGTTGGTACAACCTTGCGGAGTTTTAAAGTCCCTAGGAAACTAGCATGTGGACATGTGGGTCCTTTACTATTCCTTTAACTCCCTAAATGTGATTTAATCTAATAAATCTTCGAAACTATGGGCATGTATGGCCCATTACAAAACCTTTAAACTTCCCTAGTGATTTAATATAATAAAGTAAATTTCAATACTATCCTATCTTTGTAGCATGTGGGCATGTATGGGCCCGTTACAATCTTAAGATGTGTTTCAAAAAATAAACTAAGAGGAGTCCCGAGGGGGCTGTTGTTCTCTCCTAAATATTTTTTCTTTTTAAGGGTGATGAAATTGTACCACAACCTCTTTCTAAATCTCAAGATCGCTTTGAAGCGCAAGAGAAGAGCATACTCAATGATTGTTATCCAATTTCTAGTCCCAATGCAAGTTTTATATTTGATGTATAATGATTCCAGCTTAACTTTAGTCAAAGTGAGCCATCCATGTGGAAAAATGACAAAAAAAGGGAAAGTTATGATTTTAACCCCTAAGTGCCTATTTGTTTTGATTAATCCCTTTATATGGAGAGGGAATGTAAGTGTAGTGCAGATTACAACATGCATTGAATCAAATTTAAGAAGGCTATGGGCCCTCCATAGATCACAAAATCTTACAATGTATAATTTTCTGCATAGGTGCGCGGGTCTCAGACTAGACAAAGGTGCTTTGAGTGCCAATGCGCGAACTAACAAACACTGATGGGGGCAAGTGTGAAGAAGGCACTGAGAAATATAGTGATTTTGGTGCACGTTCACTCGATGCGTGACTGTGGGCTAATAAATCCACACACAACTGTCACATGGACTTGAAGAAAATTCTGGGTGAAATTCCTTCAACTCAGCTTTGAATTTGGCTTCATGTAGGTCAGCTTGGGTGGGTTATGGTACCTGCAGGTTAATTAAACAAAAAGAAGAGCTAAAATAACCCAAATGGGGTAGGAAAATTATACCTTTCCCCAGTGGAGTCGCCAATCTGTTGTGCCTCTTTGGTCACCTAAATGAGCAAAACAGAGGTGCTTACAAGATTAGTTGGGTTAGCTAAGAAAGACAGCAGTAAAGGAAAGGGTTAGAAGAATAAAACATAAAATACTAATCTAAGAATTAAACTAAGAATGATAAAAACAATTTAAACTATAGTGCATAAGGACATAAGAATAAGAAACAAACAAGACTCATGTCACCAATGGAAATGATTGTATTAGTGAAAAGAAAGAACCAAATAGAAAGGGGGACTTTGGGTCCCTTCTTCCTCTAAGGGAGGGCTCTTGGACCCCCAAATATTGAGCTCTTCTTATAAAATGAGGAACTAGAATGAAATGGTGAAGAGAATCCAAAGCACATTCACTCAAGAGGTGACATGAATGGCTAAATGCAATAGTTCTAGCATACTCTTGATGAGGAGAGAGGGTCCTCCAAGAGAATATCATCAACATAAAAATACAAATGAATTCCTTGAAGATGTAGTGCACCCATGGCCTCTTTTTATAGCACAACTTTGAGGTATTATGCAACCAACTTTTAGTGTGAACAAGGGGTTGTTTAGGGAACCTTTAGGTCTTTGACCAGCCATCTAGCCAGATTCAGCTAAGATTTGGATGTCAAATCGACTTGGCAGATGAACCAGAAGTGGGCTGGAGGCCGAACAACATCATAAATGCGTCGTTATGAAGTGTGCATGGATTTTTGCGTCCATAGTCGCGCATCAGGCACATGTGTGCTTTTTCAGTGTTTTTGACTGGTGCATGTGCATGTGCTCCCTATATATCTTTAGCACATGCTGATTTTATAGCTGGTTGTATAGTTTTGGACCTTTTGGAAATGCATTTTTGGTCATTTTTGGTCCATGTGTGAACTAATAGCTATTTGAAGATGTTGAATTCCTGTAACCATTTGCAGATGAAGTTTCAGTGATAACACTCATAAACTGATCAGTCATGGTCTATCTTGATGATATCACCATTTTCTCTAAAAAAAGAAAGATCACTTGTCTCACCTCGGGTCTATCCTGGAACGATGCCACAAGTATAGCATATCTCTCAACCCTAAGAAATCAGTATTCCCAGTGGAACAAGGAAAACTACTTGGGTTTATAGTGTCTAAAGACAGAATGATTATTTACCCTGAAAGAACCCAAACTATTGTTAAACTCTCCCCTCCCCTTTCCAAAAAATCCATGCAGTCCTTGTTGGGCAAGATTAATTTCGTCAGAAGATTTGTCCCAAGTTTCTTGGAAATGGTAAGACCATTGTAAATTTTATTTAAAAGGGATGTTTTGTACTGTTTGGGACCACAATAAGATCAATATTTTGATTCCATTAGAAAATCAATAGTAGAATCCCCTTCCTTGATGAGTCCCGATTTTTCGCAGGATTTCACGCTTTACACCTTTGCTTATGACCGATCTTATGTTGTTGTGTTAACACAGAAAAACGCTGAAAGAAATGAGACACCTATTTCCTTCATGAGCTTAGCCTTCAAATAAGAAGATCTTAACTACCCAACAATATATCAACAAGAATACATTGTTTTTAAAGCAGTGAAACACTTCTGGTCCTACCTGCTGAAATCCAGAACCAATGTTATCATTCATTACCCAGCTATAAGAAACTTTCTAATACAAAAATAACTGGGTCAGAAAAGGGAAAATTGGATGATGTCATTATAGGAATATGACCTCAAGATAACCCCTTCATAGATTGTTAGAGTTCAAGGCCTATGAAAACTAGTGTTTGATTTGGTTGAAGAATAGGAAAGTCAAATCAACATCTTAACTGTAAATCAACATAATGAAAAACAAATCAGTTGTGCACAAGTTGCTACCAATTCTTGGTATGAGAACACTAAATTTTATTTGACACATGGATCCTCTCCTCACTATATTGATCCTAAAAAAAGAAGAACACTAAGGCTAAAATCTTCATCCTTCCAGTTAATAAATGATTTATTATTTCATAAAAAAATTTATGGTGTTCTTATGCGTTGTTTGGAAAAGGAAGAGTCAGAGAAAGTACTATCTGAACTTCATGCAGGTGAAGTTGGCAGTCACTTCGGTGGATATACCACTGCTCACAAAGTGTTAAGAGATGGGTACTATCGGCCCACTTTTTTTAGAGATGCCCATGCACTGTGTCGTAAATGCATAATCTGCCAAATGGCTACAGGATGGGTGAAAAAGGAAACATTTCCTTTGCATCCTGTTACTATAGATTCTCTGTTTCAGCAATGGGGTCTCGACATCATAGGACCAATTAATCCTTCTTCTTCACAACAACACAAGTATATCATTACAACAATAGATTACTTTACCAGATGGTCTGAAGCTGTACCTTTGAAAGTGGTAAACACAAATCAGGTAGTATATTTCCTTAGCTCTCATATCATCACTCGATTCGATGTTCCCGAATGTTTGGTCTTTGATAACGCCTCTTTCTTTTCATCCCTTCATATGAACATGTTTTCTTTAGAAAAATGGATTAAATTGAAATATTCTTCTAGATACTACCCTCAGGGAAATGGTTTAGCAGAATCAACCAACAAAAATTTAATCAAGATCATTAAGAGGACAATTTCAGAAAATCATAAGAACTGGCACAATGCACTGTATAATGCACTTTGGGCTGATAGGGTGACACCAAATGCCTCTATTGGTAATTCCCCTTTCTTTCTCATTTACAGAAGAGAATCAATTCCCCCTCTGTATGTTTTACTTCCTTCTCTGAAGTTATCACAGAAAGTTCAAGAAGAGGAGTGCCCTCCCCTAGAAATTCGAATTAATGCCTTATTAAAATTAGAGGAAGTAAGGGCACAAGCAAACAAAAAACTAGACCAGCATCAACAAATTGTAAAAAGTTGGTTTGGCTCAAATTCTTCTTCAAATAGTAATTTCGGATGTCGGAGACTTGGTTCTCAAGTGGGATAAAGCTCATGAGGGAAAGGGGGAACACACCAAGTTCCAAAATCTGTGGTTAGGACCATTTGTAATTTCTAAAAAATAGGTCCCATCTCTTTCCATCTGCACAATTTGGAGGGACATCCAGACACTTTCTTGGTGAATGGACAAGCTCTCAAAATATATTTCACCTGATGATTCCAGATCCACCTCTTTGTGCATATTTTTTTTTTGTTTTAATTTTCTTTTCTTCTTTTTATTCTGGTTCTTTTCATTTTAATTATTTTTTATTTGTTTTTGAATAATTATATATGTGCCACCATTTCATTTATGGAAGGAAAATCAAAATTTTTATCCAAGAGAAACAACTGATGACTTCTCAAAGCACCGGTGCTGTAAATTCTAAAACTCAGATCAGCAGAAGAAAATTCCTACTCAAAATAGTGTTATTGGTTTCTTTTCAAAATCTCGAGATGATACGATTATCAGTAATAAAATTGTTAATGTTGTCTCTGTTTTCTAAGAAAACAACTCAATTATACCTTCCTTTCCTTAAGATGGTTTATTAACAGAAATATAAGTGTTCAGATCATGGTAAAGATCATTAAATGAGAAGATGAATTATAGAAGATCAAATTTTGTTTTCAAAATATGAAATTTTTCATATCACCCCGCTCTCTTGAATATCATAAAGTTTATACAAATTTGTAAATTAATTATAGACAGTTGAAAGCACTGCAAGGTGTGGAAAATGTTTGTAAACCCACCAAGACATTGAAAAGGTCTACTGGCAGTGGGTAAATGCATGCATGATACCAAGGCAACTTCGTCGGGGTATTGAACAGGCCTGCTGGTAGCGAAGCAATGTCGGGTTTAAGAAAATTATCAGGTATGTCATTTTTAATTAATTCAATAGCAAAGTTGTTCTTTATCATGAATGGATGACTCTTGGATAGGATAGAGGTGTTAGAGTGGGTTAAATGGCATCCCTACCGAGGTTATGGATGCCTTATGGCAGTAGTGGCTCTGTCAACAGTATCACAGTGGTTGCCTAAACATCGTTTTGCTCATAATATAGATTTGACACCAGATTACATTTTTGACAGAAACACATCTGATGCTGGACTATGTTATTTCCTAAGTTTTGATCCAAATGCTTGATTTGTTGTCAATTGTTTCTCAAATATTCATTTTTTATGATTCATTCTAACATGAAATTTTGGTGATGGAGATATAATTGCTTCGCCCAGTATGTTGTCATTGTTGGAAGCAACACATGATTTTTGATATTGTACGCGATTGAAAGAATCATGAATTTTTCTATAGCTGCCATCAACCCATCTATAAACACTTTTATGAGTTTATTATGACTGATTGGGTTAAAGCCTACTTCATTAAGTTTTACTATTTTGATTTTCAATTATTTTATTTTTAATTCATGACTGCAAGCATGAATTAAACATAAAACTTCGCTTGTTGGCTTAGTAATTTTCTGCCTTAGGTATATCATTCAACAAACCATTCATATGAAATTGAAATATAAATCTTATAAAATGGTTGTTAGACCCATTTTGTTTTTGTGTTAATATGATTATTGTTTCAATGGTTTGATAGTTTTTGATTTGTGAAGATCCTTGGATATTTTATTTATTTTGATATTCTTGTCACGAATTCAATGGTCATACCAACAGTCATACAAATGAATATAGACCTTCTGTACTCGCATCCTCACCTCAGCTTGTTGTCTTAACATATTAATGATCCTTTCATTACATGCATAGGGTTTCGTTACTCTGTATATTTGGCTCTCATCACAAGGCATGATAAGGATTACAATCAAACCCATGGTTTTTACTCCCAGTATTGGAGTTATGATAACACAGAGGCTATGTTATTTTTATGTCTCCACTCTCCATTCAAAATTGTTTCAACTTCTCCCACGATCCGAACCTAAAACTATCTAGAGTAATTCCTGTTGCATTATGGTTACATTTTTCATGGTGCCTGTCGTTCGCTTGGAGCTGAATGGATGCTAGGCTTTAATTTCTCACGACGATGCAATTGAGGACCTAAAAATCCAGGGCTGGGATGTTTTCCTTAATAAATTTAAGCGTTATAATATTCAAGTGGCTAAAGCTTTCGCGCAAACATTCAATGGTTGCAGAGATAAAATTGGGGACACACAGTTAGAATTGACCGAGGAGTTTGTGAGAAAAGCTTTAGGGCTTCCATAAAAGGGTGAAAAATGGTTCAAAAATGCCCGATTTGAAGGAGTCCCATGGAGTCTGTTTGTGACATCCCAAAAGATCAACTTCTATGAGAAAGGTGTTTCTATCTCCCTGGTAAAACCTAGATGGAACAATTTGTTGTTAATTCTCAAGCAATTCATGACATACGAAGGTCATTACGGATTGGTCTTCCTCTACCATATATGTTTACTCATGCAGTTCATTGGTTTCGATTTAGATATTCCATTTTATTTGTTGAGAAGTCTCTATAAAATGTCCAAAAGATATAAATGACAAGGTGTTGATTCAAGCTTGTTCCATCACGAATTAGTTAAGATATTGTTGATGCATCATCTATCGAATGTAGGTGACTGTTGGGAGAATTTTTTGATAAGGAATGGTTTTTCCCAGACTATTCCTACAACAAACCCTAACTTAGATAAGCCACAGATTGAAAACCAGTTCGGTATTTCAATCAATGGACTAGAATTTGCCAACAGAAACCCTCTACACGTAGGGATGTCGAGTAAGTCTTCACCTATAGGATTTCCTGAGCAAGAGACTGTTGAATTTGAGGTAATTGATCCTCTTGTGCCCGACATTGATTCTATCCTGAACATTATTATTAAGTCAGATATTGAGAAACCTCGCAAAGGACCAAAATAGCATTCCACATACTTAGGGTTCAAGAAAAAGAAGGCAGGTCACCTAATTTCAAGGAAACTAAGGAAGCTAAATGATACTCATCTAAGCTCCATCGGTTTGATTGAGATCGATGAGGGTTCAAATACCAAGATAAAATACTTTCTAGTTCGGGAAGATCCAGATTTGCAAGGTTCCAGGAAGGAAATTACCAATCCATATTATTTTGTGTCAAATTATCCACCATGCCTTAAATGCAAAGAAGGGTTCTCCAGTATTAGTCATAATCTGAAGAAAACATTAGATAATACTAATGCACTCATGGCCAACTGTGTCCTTCATCGACCTACCACCTCCCCTTTTCACTGTGTTGGTTGTTTCGAATGAATTGAATAGTATTATATCGGCATCCCTCTCCTATAGGCCTAGATTAAAACTCTTACTGCTCAGAATGATTTGTTAAGGAAAGAAAACTATAGTCTCAAGGCGAACGCATAAAGGAATAATAAACGTATCTAGACATTCGGAAACATAGTCATCAAGAATGCGACTAGTGTGAAGGCAATAATAAATTTTGAACTCTCCGACCCTTTTTTAGTTAACTTTTAATGGTAAACAATTTGATTTTCTTTTCATTTTATTTCAGTAGTCTAAATTTGAAATAAGTAGATTTGAATTTTTGATTTCATTTACTAAAATTAAGACTGGATACAGAATCTTCGATTCTATAGCCAAGTCTCTTTCAAACAAAAATTAGTAATTAGTTATGAGTAATTGTTTTTCTAATTTGTTAAATTTGTTTTGTTTTTTTTTTAGGAAATTGGAGATTCCGCTGATGATTATTGGGAGGAAATATTTCTCAATTATACACAAGTGACTAGCAGCTTCTCTTTATTCATGTTTCATAGAAACTTTGATCTATTTTTTAATAAACCAACTCTGTTATAAGTGGTTTCTAATCCACTATTTTTGTAATATTAATGAATTTTGTGAGATCCGACTCTATCTTGTGAGATATAAGTATGTGGATCCCAGGTTACTTTAAATATTGTTCACTTTGATAGTGAAGGACATCTTTGCTTGGAACAGATTATGGACATGTAATTCTCATAATTGAATGGACAAGTGATTCACATTTCGGCTTTAGACCAGGGTGACATTGTTCCATTTATGTTTTGCTTCTTTTATATTATGGAATATTGATATGTTATGCAACTTTAGTCTCATTTTCATACAATGTTTCATTTTATTCAGTGCTTTCAATTTCATATATAATTTATTGTTTCAAATATTATATCTGTGTTCGTTATTTCAACTTTAATATCACGATTTATGTAAGGTAGCTAGAGAGGTAGTGGGGGGGCGGGGGGCGGCAGAGGGCCCATAGTGATAATACTGGAGGTCATTCAATGTAAGGTGGAATAGGTCCACTATATTATTAAATAAGACCCACTATGGTAGTTAGATATAATAAATGTAAGAAGACTTCTTAGAAGGTTCTACTTGTAGAAGATTCCTCCTTTAGAATGTTCTTAGGTGATGGTAGAACTATATAAAGGGGTTCAAACAATGTAATGGTACATGAAGAGAATTATTATATTTGGAGCGGTAGCTCAATAGGAGGATGCCCCCTCGAAGAGGCAAGTGAATAGGAGAGGATCCCTTCCATAATAGGATCCATTGTGTGGTGTTTCCCTACATCAAGGGTTTGATAGTAATAAAAGAGATTTTTCATATTGTTCTTCTATATTTCTTTGTGGATCTATTGTGTATTCAGTTTTTGTGGTGCTTATATTTGTATATCTATTCGGTCTCCTGTTGAGCTCCAATTTTGTCATATTTTCCACCATACAAATACACTTATCATTACACCTTCTCCCCGTATTTTGTCACTAATATATCCCTAATTACACCATAAACCTCCATTATCTCTTGTTATTCATCCTATGTGGTTAATACATAATTTTCCATATTTTTAGTGATTAAAAGGATGATTATACAATAGTTTTGTCGATGATGGTTCAATCCTATGTTTCTATCTCCAAGCA
>JASDQU010245100.1:57265-69795 GCA_032191745.1 Picea mariana
TTATATTTCATCATATCCTTTCAATGCTCTGTTTTTGTGCTTAATCAATTGTGGACAATGTTCCCTTTCTTCCATGCTTCACTCTCATCTATTTAATTGTTCAAACCACTCTTTGCATATATCCTTTTCCACCATTGATTTTTCATCCTACTCACACATCGAAACCTACTATCCAATTCACAAATCCATTCACCTATTCTACACTGTCCCAAATAGTGTAAAACATATTTTTTCCAATTTCTATATATATCATCTTTCTCTTCTATATTCACCTCATCTTTCCTCACATGATTCGCTCCTTAGTTATCAATTTTCTTATACATTACAACCAATTAATTATAAGAGCATATCATTGTGATCTCTTCCTCATTTTCCGTGTATTAATTAGTGAGTTTAAATGCTGCTTTCATATCTCAATTACATAGAAAACAACTTCCTCTTCTCATATTCATTCTTTTCCTTTACATCCCTTTATTTTTCCTATACTTTATGGATGTATTCATTTGATGAGTGGTTCTGAGTTTAGGATGTTTGATTTTACATTTGCTTAATATTTCTACATTTTAAGTTTGGATTGCTTTAAGAATTATTTATGTTCTTAGTCAATTTTGTTTTTTCATTGCTTTGTACTAGTCTACACTTATTTCTACACTAATTTCCTCTCTTGTTTTTGTTATTGATGAATGCTTTTGTTATCATTTTGTAGGATAGAATTTAATCCTCCCATTCTAGGATAGATCTTTACAATAAATTGTTGATCACATAGTTTTGTTTTAGTATTTCATTTTGCTTGGCTTCTTATTGCAACTTTGTAGCTTCAAACACCAACAGACAAATTAGAGGTCTAACTTGTGAGATATGGCCTTCCCGCATTGGAATTCTTCCTAAGGTGTTATTTTCTATCATGAATTTCATTTATGTTTGCTTGCTTCTTTTATTGCATTTAAGTGTGGATCCACTATAGGAAATAATCATTGAAGGACAGAAAAATTAAGTAAGCTACTCATGATAAATCACACGGACATCACAGAGTGCATGAAAGACTGTGATCTAAACCTTTATAACACTAAGTTATTCCTATGTCCCAGTGATGAATCCTTAGTGTTAATTTGTTGCAGTGTGGGTTTGAAGATTGTTTTGACGACTTTAGATTAGGCTAGACTAGGCTTTAATCCTGCGTTTCCTGAGCCTGCACCTTGAATCTTACGAGCCCCGGTTGATAATTAAATGTGGGAATTAATAGTGCATATATATAGCCCCAACATTTTGGTGTCGTTGCCGGGGAGGTGCTAAAGGGATTAGAGCATAGGTAGGTTTCTTTTTCAAGCCTTGAGTGTTCCTTTCATGCAAGTGTGTTTATTTTCATGAAATTATGGTGTTGTTTTAAGGACAACCTAAGGGAAGAGAGAAGACAGTAAGACATGAGGGAAGAGCCCACGCATCCACTTTAGTGGGGTTACTCCAAAATTAGGATTTCCTCTTCCTTTTAGTAGTTAGAATTTGTGTTTTATTAGCATTAGCCATTTTTTTATATATATGAGAAGAGAAGCTAACTTGTGTGAAAAGATAACTTGGTGATAGTAGGATCCTAGTAGCACGGTGACGCTTCAAGTATATAATTGCTTTTCTTACATTTTCTTTTAGTTTGCTTCTTTTTATTTCCTTGGGATTTAAAAAATAATAATTTGGGCACTGTAAGAACCCCCCCTCTACACTAATCCATGTGTGAAATAGGACCCATAAACTAGCAACAAGGACTCAAAGATGATCAAGAGTTTGGAAGAACTCTCTCCATCCTAGTAGTAGCTGGGATCTCAATCTCTGCCTTGCAAAAAGAACAAATATTGACAGTATTCAAGAACCTACCCACCTCTCCAGAAGTGATAGAAAAACAAGATTTCCATAAGCTACATCCACAAGAAGATCTAGAATCCTCCTTTGATAACCCTTTCCAACCTGTAGAGGAGACTAAAGAATCATTCAATGGACAGAAACTGCTAGAACCTGAGATCGAGGAGTTCTTGACATGCATATTGCTAGATCCAGTATGCATCCAAGAGACAAACCATCCAAAAGAAGATGATCTACGTGGCATGATAGAGGGAGACATGTAGAGTGGTCTAAATGAGGAAGTGAACCAAGAACATCAATATTTCATTGAACATTGGTTCCAGATGACAACAAGATTGAAGCACCACTCTCTTCTTCAACAACTCTCCACATCATCATCAAAGCAGTTGGTTCTTTGTATTCTGGTATACATTAAAGATTATCTTTCAAACCTGAGTATGAATGTATTTCTACACCTATTACACACATGGTTACATTGGAAATATTCTTACACATGAAATTTAATTTCTTGTTCTTAGATAGGATAGAGTAAAAGTTGCATGTTAGTTAACCTAGTTCTAATTAAATGCAACATCTTTTCATGTTTCTTTTCAAATAAATGAAATGAGATGAAGATAATATTGGTGATCTAACATCAAAAACCAAAACAACTTAAGATATTTCTTCTTCTTACTACATACAAATTTCTTACTATTAATAATAGCAGTTGCTCATAAGCCTAATCTTTAAAATATTATGGGGATTTACAAAATCTTTAAGGTCTGCATAATGATTCCCATAGGTAACTTGTACATCCTAGTTTCATATCAGAACTTGTTATTCAAACATTCTCATCAAATAGTAGCAGGAGAGTGAATGAAACTTCTACTTGTGAGGGAACACAATCTTATATGGAGAAGATGAACTTGGGGACTAGAGACACCTTTAGGTCATTCTCTCATGGCCTCATCCACCACACATTAATTAATTTTGACCATGATATGTCTTTTGAATAATATCAATACATAAGTCTATTTTTCATACGAACAATCTTCTATGGGAAATCTATAAAATATCTTCCAACTCAATACCATCCCATCCTGTAAAAAGGTTTTCAAAGATGCTCCCCCATTCACCCATGCAAAAGAAATCTATAAATTTTATCTTAAGGGTAAAGATTGGGACAAGAGTCTTTGATGGAAAGTGGGTGTAAGAGGCTAACCCGTCGAGATACTAAATAGGTCTATTGGTAGTGGGTACTTGCCTGAGGTATAACTAGGCAAACCCATCAGGGTACTGGACAGGCTCGTGGGAAATGGGGCATTCTACTTGGGAAGGATATTTCTTAGATGTCAAAATTACCCCATCAGAGTACTGAATAGACTTTCTAGCAGTGGGTTCTGATTTTGATGTCTTTCATTATGCTTAATCTATTTTTGTCCATATGAACAATATATTTGTGTAAATCATTAAGAAGAAGCATGCATGGTTGAACAAAAGGATAATGAACCTCATCTAATTTCCATTTGAGAATTTCCATAAGATGGTATTAAGACCCCATCATTCATACCCAGGATGTCATTGTCCTAGAGGTGGGACCCATAAGTGTAGGAGTCTAATAAACTCAAATGCAAACTTTATCAATATCACTTTAATGATAGAGATTCTTTGAGAAATTAAACAGGGATGACTTGTTTCCTATCGGTTTATCATTTATCAAAGACCACGTATCTCCTCATGTTCTCTTGTTTAAGGAAAAGAGGAAAAATCCCCCATCATAATTTACATGGTTTCTTGAGCATACAACTGTTAATGATTGATGAAATTGTATGTAATAGGTAATTTAGAAATTTCCTTTATGCTTGTAATATTTTAAAATAAATTTCATTTCCAAATTTACAAGCATGAATATAGTTTATTTTTTGGTTGTTTCTTCAAAGCATGGCATAAATTTATATTTCTTCTCTCATAATAATAGTATTGGTTTAGTTCTCTTAGAATTTTTTTGTTCCGGTACTACTGGTACAGAAACCAGTAGGTTCCTGTACCAACAATACAAAAATTTAAATCTTTTTCGAGGGTACTTTTTGCAGGATATTTTCAGTAGCTCTCAGCTCTAGCATACATCATTTCTCTCCTTCAGTCAACATGCACTGGCTCCACATAGTCCACTTTCATCTTGCAAAAATTTTATGTGCTAAGGAGAGTTTGCATGAGGACATGCAAAACAACGGGTTTGGGGGAGAGAGAGACATAAGGAATCTCAGTAGATCAACATTCATCAACTCTCTCTCACAGATATTCATCAGTTGATAGCCTTGTTCCACTTCATCTTCAAATTTCAGCAGTCTACATCATGATTTTGCAAACATTTCATCTAGTTTCCACTTCAACATGCATTAGAATTCAAAGCAAGGGTAACTTGAGGTAAAACTGGTACAAATCTTTTTAATTTACTAAAAACTTGGAAAACATGATGCATAACCACTATTACCCACTCCACACTTCACTATGCATTATCACAACTACTCAGTAAACCCTCCATCTTCACTCCACTTGTCGTAATGAACAATATACTCTGATGATAAGACCAAGTATTGAAAATGAAATATGTGGTATACAAATACAAAGCAACATCTATAGCACCCTCTCTTCCTACATCATAAAGAATTCTTAAGTCATGTCAAAGACGATGAAGTCATTGTTGCCTATCCAAGCAAAGAACCACAAAGTAAATATTGGTCTTAAAATTGATGTCCAAGTTCATACAACCACCATATGCACACCATTCACCATCACTATGATACCTCATCCACTGCTTTCCCTCCATTTTTATGATAATTTTGTTTCTATGTTTGAAATCAATCTGTGGTAGTTTCCAAAGTGTCATTCCACAAGAACTAACATCTACACAAAATAAACAATGCCATATAAATCTATAAGTAGAGTATCATAAGTTATTCACCTTGTTTGCATGAGGACATGCAAATCCTTGGGTTTGGGGGCATGTTGAGCTCCAGTTTTGTCATATTTTCTTCCATACAAATACACTTAACATTACACCTTATCCCCACATTTTTTCACATATATATCCCTAATTACACCATAAACCTCCATTATCTCTTGTTATTCATCCTATTTGGTTAATACATAATTTTCCATATTTTTAGTGATTAAAATGATGATTATACAATATTTTTGTCAATGATGGTTTAATCCTATGTTTCTATGTCCAAGCAACATGTTCGGGTTCTGGTATATGCACTGTCCATGTTCCGGTACTTGTATTGTTCCTGTTCTGGTACCCTCATTGCAGGTCATCCGATACTCCAAGTCATATGGCACCAGAAGGTTCTACAGTCAACCGGTGCCTAGATATTCATCCCATACCCACACTCCATGTCATCCAATACTCTGCAATTATCCAGTACTACCTTTGCATTCATCCAATACCAGCTCTCTGCCTCTTCCAGTACCAACTTCATCTGGTACCAGATTGTGCCTATTCCAGTACTAGCTCCATCCAGTACTACCATCGCGTTGGTCCAGTACCCATAGTCATGATTGTGTTCATTTGTTACTAAACCCTTGGCTACAAGATTTAGGTACTAAATTTTCTAATCTAGTACCAACTATTCTAATCCGGTACCAACTGTGCTAATTCGGTACTAGAAATAATTTGAAATTTTGGAAATCTTCTAGAGGAAAATTGGGTACATGGATTTTTTCCAGAATGATGTTTTCATGTGGACACATGTGACAGAATTCACCCATATCACACGTGTGGACCTCCATATCAGGGGGAATGATTCTACTAAAATTATTGAAAAACTCAAACTGCCAACTTGCGCCTTGATTCCCATGCAGATGGCATCAGATCTAGAAATTGTACGAAATGGATTTTGTCTATAATATGGAACATTGAGTAAAACATGGGCAGTTTTTCAAAATTAGAATTGGTTTGGAAGATATGGGTGTGGAACTAACTCGAATCTGCCCAAATTGTAATAAAACCCAGATTTTTGAGGATTTTATCTAAAAATGTAATATTTGAAATCTGAGCATTGGGATTCGGTCCCATCCACTCCTCAATGATTATTCATGTATAAATAATCCTCATAGGGATATGAGAAGAATCCATCAGGCTCATGAAGATTTTGTAAATGAAAGATTTATTCTTGTGAGAAAGACTTAAGGAGTTGTTAGCCATGTAAAAATCGAGTTTTTGATCTCAATGAAGAATTGATTGTTGCCTCCACATTGAGCATCCTTCTAGCTTGATATGATTGTCTTCAAGCAACACTCACCTCCTGGGAAGGGCCCCTTAGCGTGGGTAAGTGTTGCTATATTCTATTTGCTTGGTAGAATAGCATAACAATGATATGATTTCTTTGCTCCATCTTTTCTTCTCTTTTTCTCACTTCAACCTAGTAACAGTCACTGTGTCTTCCGCGAAGTTCACATTCTCCCTTTTCTCCCTTGATCTTCACATACTTCCATACTCAGGGCCAACAGGCTCCCAACACTCACCTGTGACTCATCCGCACTTCAGACCTGATCCTTCTATTTTACTTCAACTTTTGACTATGCATTGCAACCTCTTCTTTCTTATTTATGCCTCTGTTTCCTCCTTGTGCAGACTGTCATTTCTATGTCTAGTACCTATTTTCCACTACACCTGGTACCTAGACCCTTTTCTTCATGATTTTACTAAGAGCTACGAGGCAGCTTGTTGTCATAGCACAACTTCAACCAGCTCCCATTCACTAATCCTTCCTTCCACTCTCCCTTTAAAGTTTTCAACTGTGTAGATCCTCCTTCTGTAACATAAGAAATCTCATATGGCCCTAGCCAATGTGTTCTTAACTTCCGAGGTTGTTTTATGAACTTTCTATCATATACTAGTAGTAGATCACCTTGTTTAAATTCCTTCTTCTTGATGTGCCTGTCATGATAGGCCTTCTCTCTTTTCATCTGAACCTGCTGATGGAATCCTACAATGAATCTATCTTCCTCTAGTTCAACCAGTTGTAAAAGCCTCTCTTGAACAACACCTGGGTCATCCATATCTGTAAAGGCAACAATTATTAGGCTTGGTACCAAATATTCCATTGGAACAAAAATTTCAATACCATATACCAACTTGAAAGGGGTCTACATTGTTAGTTTCTTGCAAGTAGTTCTATAGGCCCATAATACTATTGGTACTCTTAAATCCCAATCATCCCTGTTCAAACTGTAAATCTTGGTTAGTGTTGTTTCCAAAATCTTGTTGAATGCTTCAACTATTCCATTTGCTTGTGGATGATAAGATGTGCTCTTCTGATGGTGGACTGCAAATTCTTCAGTCAAGGCGTCAACTGTCTTATTGATGAAATCAGTTCCTTGATCACTCATAAGGATATCTGGGCTTCCAAACCTGGTTATGATGTCATCAAATATGAAGCATGCAACTCTAGTTGCACTATAGTCCTTAACTGCTCTTTCTTCAGCCCATCTAGTCAAGTACTCTGTCGCAGTAACTATGTACCTTGCTTCTGTGCACTTTCCTAGTGGGTTTATAGGTCCCACAAAGTCAATGGCCCACTTTTTGAATGCTTGTAGGGTCAGCTATGATGCTAATAGAATTTCATCTCTTCTGGATGGTTTCCCGACTCTTTGGCATACATCGCAGGCTCTAGAATAGTCTTGAGCATCTCTATGTAAGGTAGGCCACCAAAGGCTAGCTCTAAGAACCTTTTGCGCAGTTTTTTTTCCTGCATAATTTCCTCTTGCGATGCTTGCATGAGCTTCTGCAAGAATCAGTGGTCGTTCTACCTCCATAACACACCTTCTCAATATCTCGTCAGGTCCCATATTGTATAGATGTCTAACTATAAGGGAGAATTATGCAGCGTGCACTACTAGCTATTTCTTTTGAAGAATTGTGTACTCACTAGGTGCCATTCATGTTGATAGGAACTGGACTATCTCTACGAAGTGTTCATCGATATTTCTAATGGAAAGTAGTTGAGCATCTGGTAGTGCATCCTCCAAACTGGTTGGTTCTTCACCATGTTCCAACCTCGACAAGTGGTCAAGACCTTTCTTCATTCTTCCTGGCTTTACTATGATCTAAAAGTCATATTCCTGAAATAGAAGAAGAAATCTGCATATCCTTCCCCCCAATACTGGCTTGTTGACTAGGTATTTCAGTGTGAAGTGGTCAATAAAAATTTTAAAGTGTCCTCCCAACAAGTAGTGGTGGAACTTCTATAGCACGTACACCATGGCCAATCCTTCTCTCTGTAGTGGTGTAATTAATTTCTGTTGTTGATAGCTTCCTTCTAGCAAAGGCTAATGGGTGATCAATGTCTCCTGGTCCTGGTTTTGCTAACATGGCTCCCAATGCAATGGAATATGCATCAACATGCACGTGAAACTCCTTTGTCTAATCTGGGAAGACAAGAATGGGAGCAGTAACCATTTTCTGTTTCAGTGTGCCAAAGATCTGCTGACATTCTTTTGTCCAACTAAACTGACAATCCTTCTTCAACATATTCTCCATGGGCACTGTAATCTAATAATATCCTTTAATGAATTTTATGTAATATCCTATGTGTCCCAATGTAGTGCAAAGTTGTTTGACTGAAGTAGGAAGGGGTAGATCAACTATAAGGGCAATTTTGGATGGATCAACTAGCAATCCCTGCTTGCATACAATATGACCTAACAACACTCCAAATGGTTAAAAGAAAATACATTTCTTCAGGTTCAAAGCAATTTGACAGTGTATGCATTTATCCAACATTAGCCTTAGACATTCAATATGATTCTTCAATAAACTAAAAACAATCCAATCATCAAAATATGCTTCTAAAAATTTATGTCGAAATTCCTTGAATGCTTTGACCACCACCCTGGAAAATATGGCTAGGGAATTCTTCAATCTGAATGGCATTATTGTGTATTGTTAGGATCCCCATTTCGTTGCAAATGTGGTGTTATGGTGATCTTCCTTGTCAATCCGGATATGATGGTATCCTGAAAATCCATCTGTAAAAGAATATACTTCCTGGCCTCCCACATTATCTAACACTTCGTCAGTGAATGGTGTAGGTAAGGGGTCATGCAAACAAGCATCATTCAGCTTCCTAAGATCTATGCATATCCTAATTTCTCATGTTTTCTTTTCTTTTACCACCATAGGGCTAATCCACTCTGACTCTTAGACAGATTCTATAATCCCTGCTTCCAGCATTCTGTCAAGCTCAATCTTCATTTTTTCCTTATATTTAGGGTTCAGTTTGTAAGGTCTCTGTATGACTCATCTTTCATATGGCTTCAAAGGGATCCTCATCTCTCCCATAGGTCCTTTAATTCCCTTCATATCAGTGAACTTTGTTGGAAACAAGTCCTCATATTCATGTAGTAACTCTGTAATTTTGTCAATGGTGGCAACATCCCAATAATCTGTTAATGTTTCTGCTATTATTAGGATACTTTCAATTTACTAGATAACAATAGCATAGACATGATCACTAAAAGAAACAAAATCACAAGAGTACACAAGAATTTATCCTGAGAAACCCTCAAGGGGAAGAAAACTCAGCAAAACTTCCTTGATATAGATAGCCTATACAATGCCAAGATAATGAACCAGACAATAGAGAATATCCAACACTGAGAAACACACCTCTCTCTCTTCCTTCTTCTGGCAACCAGCAACTGCAACTTCCTTCAAAATTTGCGCACTAGATGAATGAGTTGAGGATGTGTCTAAATGAGGCACTGACCTCTCTTATTTATACAATTTTGGCACATGTGGAAGTGTCTCTTCACTGGCAGGGCCGACTTCTTCTTCTGGGTGGTTATAACCACCTTTAATATAGTCTGGGGCCTCTTTAATATATTTTGGGGCTGAATTCTTATTTAGCCTATTATAATTAGGGTTTGACCAATTCGAAAAAAGGGGATTTGGTCATTTACAATACCCAACATGATCAATCCACAAAAGGGGATTGATCTAATCAATAATAAATATATTTTATCTTTATCCACAAAAGGGGATAAGAATATTCTTTGCAGTTACACAATATTTTAACACTCCCTCTTAACAAGAAGGATATTCTTTATCTTTTGACAGGTCATCGGATGTCAACATAAACTAGGTAGCGGAATCCACTAGATAGTATCATCAGCTGGGCAACATCATCGACTGGATAATAGGAGACATCAATATCTTCCACTTGGTCATCTGGCATCATGATCACTGACTGGCATATCTATAAATCATCATAAGTTTTGTTCTCTTTATCTTCGCGTAGAAGATACTCTTTCTTTCTTTTGTCTTGACACAGAAGATACTTCTTTCTTATCTTCACACAGAAGATATCATATCTTCAAACAGAAGATGTCCTATGAGTTTTTCCATTCCTTTTATGTTCTCCCTTCTCTTTTAGTCATCTATCTCACCCATCCACAAGGGAGGACTACTACCATAGCTTCACTCCTAGTCATCCCACATGAACTAGAGAAGCTAAGATGCTAGCTTGGGCAAGACTAGACTCCCTTTCCATGATCCGCACAAGATCACAACACAAACCTCAATAGCCAACTAACCATTCCACATGGTCAAGGTTTGTGTTCCAAGCTACTCAATCCTTGGCTAGAGGAGAGTATCTTCCCTCTACCCTATGGAGAAACATCCACATTCCTCTCTACAAGGGTGGTCACACCCCTCTCTATGAGGGTATTCTAGCATGTCCCTAGAGCATCCAAAACTCAACACTTGGATAGAGGCCAACATTGGAAAATTTTTCATTCCCCTTCTCTACGAATGTCACTTCCTTCTCTACGAAGGTCTACCTGTGGGATTGCTCATTCCTTCTCTACGAAGGTCTCTTCCTTATATACAAAGGTTTATCTATGGGATCTAAAAAAATCTCTTATGGTCCAAAATCTTTCAATGGTATAATACCATGTTACCCATCTGTTGGGCACCATCCATCTACTGGATAACTTTCATCTTGATCAAAATATCTGGGCACCATCCATCTGCTTTTCTAACTGCATCAAATCACAATCCTTCATTTCAAAGTCAGACACATGGCTCCCTCTTGGACCAAGCTAATAGCTTCTAGTCATCATCATTGAAGTTTTCTTCTATAATATTTTGGGTGCGTTCTTGAGTTCAAATATTTCTTTCTTTCTGTCTTCATACTGGATCAACCTGCTACCTCTGCATATATAAGAATGGTACTGGAGAAACCTATAGTTACCTGCATCTCATCCACTATATATGAGTATCCATCTTTTTCTTCATCTTGAACATTTTTGTTATTCATATTTAGGAGCCTTCTGCTCCTATATAAATACTGGATATTGTCTGGTCTTTATTGACTGTCATCATATCATATGTCCTTCTTGTGTTGTCTAACTTCTGCAAGTCATGGCATAAGTTCTTTATTCTGAGACTTGTAAACTTAATGACAGTATGATTTCTTGGTCACTCTCATGAGTGAACATACATGAAATAAATATGTTATCTCTTTCTTCATCCTCTTCTTTGATAATTCCTTCATAAGTCTGCATAGACAATGAAATAAAATGAGTTTAATTCACATTCTGACAAAAATCTAATTTGTAATGATAAATTATTAAAGTAAACAAGATACTAAAAATAAACATGAATACTTATCTTTTGTTTTTGTGTGGGGAGGCTCCACGAACTCCACCATTTGCTATCTTTCTTTATATCAACTATCTTCAACTTAAAGTACATAATCCTTAATTTCTGCTAAATCTTTCTTTGAGGGAGGAGATTCCTCTTCCTCTACCACATGTGCTTGATGCTTTCTTTTCCCTTTTCCTTGAGGACAGTCATAGGAAAAGTTTCCCAACTTTTGACAGTTGTAGCATGCGATCTTTGAAGCATCTCTCTTCTTATCTGGAACTCTTACGTAGTTAGCTTCTTTATTGTTCCTCCTGAAGGAACTTCTTTTGTTCTTTTGAATTGTAATAGCTTCCTCTTTGTCAACAATTAATCTCTTATGTTGGTCTGGAAGTCTACATTCTTCATGTGTGCAATCTGCCCATAACTTATCAAACTTGGGTAACTTGCTTCTTGCACACACTCCTTGTACAAAGGGAATCCAAAATGTTGGAAACCCATTTAGGGTTGTGGTTACAAGTTATTTGTCACTAATGACATATCCAATAGCTGAAAGTTGATCTCTGATCTGAGAAACTCTCATAAGATAGAATGTGACAGATTCTCAGTTGTCCATATTCATATTACGGAGTTGATTTCTTAAGGTAAGATTTTGGCTAATGTCTTTTCTTTCATACAACCTGTTGAGTGCTTCATACATTTTCCTTGTTGTCTGTAGTTCAGATATATGAGGGATCAAGTGATCCTTTACTGAATATGACACAATTCTCTTTTCTTTCTTTTCATTCTCCTTATGCTTGGTCTTTTCCTCTTCTTCATCTGGTTCTGGTACACCCACTGTAACATGTTCTAGGAGATCATTCTTGTCTAGAATCATCTACAACCTATGCTTCCAAGATCTAAAGTTTCTAGAGCCTTCTAGCCTATCTTCTACTCTCATGCTGGTAATCATTCTTTCTTGCAGTAGAAACCCTAGCCCTCCAGGCTATAAAAATAATAAAAAAATCAAATTTCTTGGATCTGAAAACTGAACTCACCAAAAGATGTG
>JASDQU010245101.1:0-10711 GCA_032191745.1 Picea mariana
ATCATAGTGACTAGGGGTTATAGTGTGTTAGAGGGTTAGTTTGTAAGCAATTATAGTGTAACAAGGGTCATAATAATTGGGAGTTGTAGTGTGTTAGGAGGTGATTTTATTATAAGTTAAAGGGAATAGTATATTGAGGGTCACACTGGTTAGGGTTTGGGGCATGTAAGAGGTTAATGTGTTTGGGTAATTGTGTCAAGGTCGTCGTGGGTTAGGAGGTGATTTTGTCAAGGTCATTATGGGTGGGGAGGTGACTCTTGTCAAGGGTCATAAGGGCTATAGAGTGTAATGTGTTCTAGGTCATAGTTGCTACATATAATTATGTATTGGGGAGTTAATGTGTTCAATGTAATGGTGTTCTTCTAATTCTAATTACAAATTAGAATTACAAAGTTAAACATCTATGATGCTTCTAGACACCTTGGAATAATAAATTAAAATGATTTTTTATAATATTTTGTAAATTTAAAACATTCAAAAATAATGAAGTCTACCCATTTCTCTAATCCAAAGAGTTCGGATAGTAGCATTAGAACTAATTGTAACATACAAGAAACTAGGTTTTTTTTCTTTTGGTTTTTTTTAAGAGACACTTCTAGATTTTAGATACAAATATAGATAGAGTATTGAGGTATTTCATGCTATCTATAATGCTTGGATTTGCACAATGTCTTTTATAATTCTCATTACAAGTTCATCTAGTTTGGAACTGAAATTTCAAAAATAATTTCAATACCAATTATTTCAATATAATGGTGTTGTTCTTCTAATTCTAATTAAAAATTATAATTATAGAGTTAAACATCTATGATGCTTCTAAACACCTCGGAATAATAAATAAATAAATAAAAAATTATAATATTTTATAAACTTAAAACATTAAAAAATAATTAAATCTATCCAAAATTTCAAAAATAATTTCTATATCAAAACATATAAATTCAAAATACCACAATCTCAAGTTATCTCATTAAGTCACATACAAGTTAAGCACTTGAAACAAATATTTTTATCACCACCAACATGCATATATATTATTATCTCTTGCCAAGTAATCCTTCACCAAAAACCAACATGCATCACAATCTCAAGTTATCTCATTACGTCACATACAAGTTAAGCACTTGAAACAAATATTTTTATCACCACCAACATGCATATATATTATCATCTCTTGCCAAGTAATCCTTCATGAAAAACCAACATGCATATATATTATTATTTCTTGTTAAGTAAGCCTTCACAAAAAAAAAAATCAACATACATATATATTATTATTTTTTGCTAAGTAACTCTTCATGAAAAATGTTTGGAGTACTTGCTCTACTTTCTCATGGTCCATGGATGATAAATGTAAAGTCAAACCCGTGACCTCTTCAATTTTGAAGGAAAAATAAGAAATCTCACATTTGGTTCATAACCACTTTTGAACTGATACTCCAAACTAATATAATAAATATAAACGGTCAATTAAGAAGTTTAATCTCTCCAATTTTGAAAAAAAAAAAAGAAGTCTCACATTTTATTCATAACCACTTACTTTATACAAACAACCATCATTCCATCTCATAAATATTCGAAATGTTAGAATTTTCAAACCATCATTCCATCTCATAAATGTTCCAAATTTTTGAATTTTCAAACCATGGCTATTTAATAATTAATTTTCATGCCGTTGGATTATCTAGCCTTGACTTTATACTGTTTTCTGATTTTTAAACAATGACTATTTAATAGCAAAATGTTACCACTTGAATATTCTGAATACGCAAATTCAAACTGAGATTCACCCTCAAATACCTCCTCTATTTGAGGGTGAATCTGTATTCTGTGTAGGAGGGCGGAGGAATCGACGTTCCATCTATTTGTCCTTTTATCCAACAAATTTGGAGTGATATCAATAAATGGCTCAATCAAAGGGATGTGTGGAAATGGGTGAGTTGGCACTATGTCTTAAGGGATGTGTGGAAGATGTGTGGAAATGGGTGAGTTGGCACTATGTCTTAAAAGATGGTTTTATAGGACATAGCTTAAATCACTAACATAATTTTTGTAATTTTTTAAAAATTATAATAAGAATGGGTAAATATTTTGTATTAGCTTTGTTGGTCAGCATTGTTAGAATAGCATCCTTTAGAGACTGAACTAGATATTGAAGCAAAGTTATACAAAATTCAAAAAAATCTATACACAATATATCCGAAAGCTTCTGCTAATATAGATTCGAAAGAAAACATCTAGAAGCAATCCTGCCTTGCAAAACATCAAAAAACTATGACTTAATGAAAGATATGATTAATGTGTCCATCACCCATTCTAACATAAGTAGGATGGTGTTCTTGAGCTTCCATCTCCACATCTTCACATCGTCGGTGCAATATGTCCTCTTCTTCGAATTCCCCTAAAGTTGAACCCACTAGCAATCCAATATTTGATGCAATAGATTGAGAGGTCCTCTTCTGAAGAGAAACCAATTGTCTTAACATTTGACACTTTGTCTCTAAAGCCCTACTTTGTTTGCCTCGTTGTAAAAGCAATTCCATTATTAGTCTTGAGTATGCATATTAGAAGCAACAAAAAACAAAAGTTTATCAAAAATGAGATTCTCATGTCTCCTTAGAATCCTATAGATTTCCAAAATCTCCATGTGTACGATGCTCCCTTGATAGGCATAATTCATAGAATTATCCATGAAGTCCAAACACCATAAATTCTTACATAAAATCCTACCCTTATAGGAGGCCAAATCAACATAGAAGGACATTGCCAAACATTCCAAAAATTGGGGCATACAAACAAGGTATCCTCCAAAACTAAAAAAGGCACTAAACCCAAGAACGCCTTCACAATCTTAGAAAACCCGAAAACATAGAACTGTAGACCCAAAACTAAACCACAAGGCACCTCCAAATCAAGTAAATTATCAAATAGTCTATAAGGGAAAGAGCCAGAGTAACCAAAACTTACTAGGAAATAAGAAGTCCAAGCAACGAAATGGCTTCACATAAGAGATAGACCCAACAAATCTTCTAAGAAAATCAGAACACAAAGACCAAACCCTGACAATGAGTCTCCCATTATCCCAACTACAACTTGTATATGGTCTTTGCACACTTTATAAGCTAGGCTTGGAGTAATGAAGCTTAAGTGCGATGGTACCTTGCTTATGCATTACATTGATGGTCAATCACACAAATTTATTTCACGCTACCTCAAAATTGGATGCATGGCTATCATGTGGGGAGTTATAATGTCCATGATTGAGATTTGACGAGTGGCTATCATGTTAGGAGTTATAAAGACTATGATTATTCTTAAAGAATTGGTTCATTTTTGCATCTAAGAATTTTAAGTGAAAGGTTTAATTTGTTAGTTGATCTATTCACTTGTTATTCATCCTTAAAATATAGAAAAATCTAAGTGTTCAAAGTTTCTAAATTCTTTTTTAATTTTATTTTATGATTCCAACCATTTTCTTTTAATGTAGATTATTTATGTATAAGTTTTATAATTATTAATAAGTCTCTTAAAATTATAATAATTTTTATTCCACAAAAGATTAAAATGTTTTATCCCTTTAAATAAAGCAAGCTTCATTATTGATTGCCAATCTTAACCCTCTTCAAAATTATATTGCTTCATGTTTTCCATCAAAATTTTAAATAATTCATTGCTCCTACCACTCCTTATTATTATATATTATTTAAATATTATAATTTTAAATATTAATTAATATTACAACCTTTAATTATTATATAATTAAAAATTATTTTCTAGAATCATTTTCATTAGACCATAGCTATACATATAACTACCATCAATCGTTTAAAAGTAAATGGGGATAATTTCACGGACCATGATATGACATCAAAACATAAACACTACTACAATGAGGTGGTCCATGCATGGAATAATTTTAGTCCCCTTGCTTGTAAATTATTTATGTGGTTGAATAGTTTACGTGCTCATAAATGAATTTATAATATAATTATGTGATTTAATATAATAAATAAATAAATTTCTTAAAAGGGTATAAGTTTAAATAGATAGGAATAGAGTATTGATAGAGATAGAGTATGTATATAACTTATATATTAAAATAAAAAGTGAAAATAATGTAAGTGAAAATAATGTAAAAGATGAGATGGATTATGGTAAGATTAAGTAATATAACTTATAAATATATTTTCTCTTTTAAATGAATAATAATGGGATTTTATTTTTTTATTTTGTTTTACATAGAAACATGTTCTTATTTACAATTATATTGATTTTTGAAAAATACATGTTATTTTTCATTTATTTTTTAATAAAAAATTAATATGTTTTTTTAACAAAAATACTTTAAAATTTTAATGGGACTTCATTCGAATCACCTTCATTGTGACCTGCGCCTTTCTAGAATTGAGGTGAACAAATTTTATGGTTTAGATCCCATGAGTTGGGTCACTCAAATGGAACATTATTTCTCATTGCATGACATTACTGATGAGTTGGACAAAATTTGTTCGGTATTCTCTATCTAGATCTAGAATGTTGGAAATGATGGAAATGGTGTATAAATGCATGCCAAGGGTATGTTGTTGGACACAGTTTGTTGTATAGCTTTATGAACGATTTGACACAGACACCCACCATTTAGGCCATTTGACCAAGTTGAAATAGTCTAGCACAGTGGAAGACTTTATCGTTTCCTTTGAGCACTTGTATTTCATAATGAAGGGCATGTCAGATGCATTCTTCCGGGAGTGCTTTATCAGTGGCCTAAAGGATGAAATACATGCCCAAATCATAATGGGTCACCCCTAGACTTGGTTGGAATCTACTAAATGAGCCAAGGGAGCAAAAAATATTATCTCATCCCAAACTAGAAAACCCTCATTTCTTCCTCTCCCTAAACCCACCAATCCTACCCCTCTAGCCACTCCCCTCGAGATCCAGAAATTAACTAGGGCATAAATGGTTGAAAACCAACTCAAGGGTCTTTGTTATAATTGTGATGACAAATATTGTCTAGGGAACAAGTGTAAGGAACAAAATATTTTTATGGACATGTCTAAGGGTTTTTCTGAAGAATAGGTAGATGTTTCCCCTGTGGAAGAGTTACCCCAACCAGTTGATCTTACTCCACCCTATCATCCACCAGAAGTTGAACCGATGATTTCACTGAATGCCCTTACTAGATTCTTTGCTCCCCAAAACCTCAAGTTAATTGGTTACATTAATCATCAGAAAGTCATCATCCCCATTGATAGTGGTAACACCCATAATTTTATTCATCGCTGCATTTCCAAAGAAATCAATTTCTATATCCATGCAGTCAATAATTTCAAGTCATGATTTCCAATTGTGGTTCCATTAAATGTGGGGGATGTTGTGAAAATGTGCACCTCTAAATTGGTGAGTACCACTTGAAATCTCATATGTTTTCTATTGACATGGGCAGTTGTGACATTGTGCTTGGTGCATAATGGTTATGCACTCTTGGCCCCATTCTCATGGATTTTAAGGAATTAACCATGAAATTCCAACATGAGGGACAACAGTTCAAGTTCCAAGGCATCACAACAGGCTCCCCAAAGATCATCGGTTCCCATCGAATGGAAAATATCCTAAGAAAATGTCATTTTGTCATTATTTCCCAACTCCATTCCATTCAAATTATTCGTTGAGACACCCTCAATGCATCCCAACCTCCAATCTATACTCTCCCAACACTAAGTTGTTCTTACCACTCCCGATGGAATTCTCCCTTCCTATGGCATCCATGATCATTCCATTCCTCTCGTATCAGGAAATATTCCTCCCAATGTTCAACCTTATCATCATCCCTTTGCCCAGAAGAATGAAATTGAGAAAAAAATTCAATAATTGCTCGAAGCAAGTGTTATCCATCCTAGTACCATCCCCTATTCTTCTCATGTGGTCATGGTACTCAAGGAAGAAGGCACTTGGCACATGTGTCCTGTTATCGCTCAGTTTGTAGTATAGATTAAGTAGCTTGAAGGCAAGAGTCAAACTGGCATAACAGGAGCTTCCCCACCCTAAACAGAAAGAGCCCACAAACTATGCGATAACATGTCCCAATTTTCGCACCCTCAAAAAACTCACAATCAAATACAAATCTCCCATTCATGTCATTGATGACCTATTGGATTAATTGAGTGGTGCTCAGTGCTCTACCAAACACGATCTCCACTATAGCTACCACCAGATAAATATGACAGAGAAACACATTCCCAAGACTGCATTTAAAACTCATGAGGTTCACTATGAGTTCTTGGTCATACCCTTTGGCCTATGTAATGCCCCCTCCAATTCTCAAAGTCTCATGAATCATGTCTTCCATCCTTTACTCTATCATTTTGTTTTAGTTTTCTTTGATGATATTTTCATCTATAGTAAAACTTGGCAAGCCATCTCGCCCATGTGGATCAATTTCTACATCTACTCTCTCAACACAACATTTTCCTCAAACAGTCTAAACGTGCCTTTGGAGCCTCGTAAGTGGAGTACCTGGGTTATACTGTCAGCGAGGATGGAATATGGGTGGATCCTAAGAAAATTAAATCTATGTAGGATTTCCCTTGGCCTAAAACTCTTAATATCTTGCGTGGCTTTATGGGTTTAATGGAATATTACCACAAGTTTGTTCAGAACTATGAAAAAATTGCAACACATCTCACTGCTCTCCTTAAAAATAATGGTTTTACTTGGACTCCAACAATGAATCAATCCTTCCATGCCTTGAAAGGGGATATGTGCACAACTCTTGTCTTGGCACTACCTGACTTCACCAAGAATTTTGTCCGAGAATGTGATGCTTCTTTTGGTCCAATCAACCTATGAAAAGGAAATGTTGGCTATTCTGCATGTAGTGGATCTTTGGCATCCCTATCTATTTGGGAAATGATTCCAAATTAAAATTGATCATCAGAGCCTCGATTACTTTCTGGAACAATGAATTTCATCCTTGGAGCAACAAAAATGGGTGGCCAAGCATGTTCACCTTGATTTTTCTCACTAGGAGAGTGCATATCACATGCATGAGGAAAGAAGGGCACATATCATGTGCATGCACATGTTTCTCTCACCTCCACACGTGGGACTCAATTAACTAATGATTGTTGGGTATGTGTTATATTATTTGCACGAGTAGTAGTGCCATGTGCCTCGAGAAACATGTCGCATGCCTCAGTAAACGTGTCACATGCCTCGGGAAACATGTCACGTGCCTTAAGAAACGTGTCACATATTTAGGTGGTTTTTCGGCTCCTATATGTATATTGTATTGTAAACAATATACATGTGAATGAATATAGAATATGTTGGTTTTCTCGGTTTGGGTTTCCAGGGGAAAAATCTTTGTGTAATGTTTCTATTTGTCATTGTATCTTTTATGTTCTTTTAATGAATATATGTTTGCAGTAGATATTGTACAAGGTTAAAATCTACATTTGGTATCAGAGCTTTGATGGCTTCAGGGGGACGCCTTTGTGGTCAAGGGTTTGGCTCGGGACTATGATAAGCCCTGTTACAGTGGGAGATCTGTGGTATTGATTTTTCAGGTGAAAAGAAATGGAAAGAAATTCGAAGATGGATATCGAGAAGTTTAATGGGGATATTTTTGAGCTATGGAAGCTCAAGATGGAAGATCTGTTGGTGGACAGAGATCAGTGGATCACGGTAGATCTAGGTACTACACCTATAGGAACTTCAGCAGATGACTGGAAAAAGTTGGATCAGAAGGCAAAAATCACAATCCGACTGTGTCTCTCCAATTCAATATTACTGAATGTGTCAGAGGAAGCTACATCCAAGGATTTATGGGAAAATTTGGGGAAGTTGTATCAGTCTAAGTCCCTGGTAAATAAACTATTCCTGAGAATAAAGGTGTATAACCTGAGGATGAGAGATGAAGACTCAGTGGCAGAGCATTTGAACGCCTTCAACATTGTGGAAATTCAGTTAGTATATATTGAGATTAAAATTTCAGATGAAGATAAATGTATTAGTTTACTTTGTTCTTTATCAGACTCCTGGGATGGACTGGTTGTGGCCATAGGTAGTAATACAATTTCCTTGAAGTTTGAAGAAGTGGTCTCATCCTTGTTGTCGGAGGAGATGAGACGGAAGAATATGGAAGGACAGAGCACAAACACATTATTTGCAAGAGGACGTTTCCAAGAAAGGAATAGATCTAATTTCTCAAGTGCAAGATCTAAGTCTAAGGGTAGATCTAAATCTCCTGGAAAGTTTGTAAGGGTATGTTGGAGATGTGTAAAAAAAGGGCACTACAAGAAGTAGTGTAGATCCAAGGTTGAGAAAAAAAAGGGATCTGAAGAATCTCATTCTACAGAAGAAAAGACCTCCAAGGAAGAAGGAGGGGATGTGTACTTGGCTTCTTCAAGCACACATGTAGATCATGAGTCATGGTTGGTTGACTCGGGTGCATCCTTTCATATGACTCCCCACAGGGAGTGGTTCTGTGAATATGAAAGGTATGACGGAAGTAATGGTTTTTTAGGTGATGATTCGACAACCAGAATCATAGGACGAGGAAGAGTCAAGTTGAGGCTCATAGATGGAAGGATTAGAACACTGCCTAGTGTCCTGCACATCCAAGGTTTGGCTAGAAATTTGATTTGTGTAAGCAAAATGGACGATGTAGGGATAAAAACAATATTTGAAAAGAAAACCTTCAGGATGGTTCGAGGAGCAATGGTGTTGCTGAAAGGAGTTTGGTTTGGAACTCTATATAAGCTGGAAGGAAGCACTATTAGTGACGAGTGTAATAGTTCCATTGTTTCTGATATTGGAGTTGAAGAAGAAAGAACTCCTACATTCTCTAGAGAAAAGGTTATGATCTGGCATCAAAGACTAGGGCATATCGGAGAGAAGGGTCTTCGACTACTACACGGTAAAGGTATGGTTGAAGGTATGTCTAACTGCTCTCTGGATTTTGATTTCTGTGAACATTGTATATATGGGAAGCAGAATAGGGTAAGATTCCCCTCTGGTGCAAAGAGGGCAGAAGGAATCTTACATCTACTTCACAATGATGTTTTTGGACCTGTGTCGGTCCCATCATTGGGAAAATCTGTGTACTACGTCTCATTTATTGATGACTTCTCGAGGAATACTTGGATATATTTCCTCAGGAAGAAATCCGAAGTCTTTGACAGGTTTAAAGAGTTTAAGGCTCTTGTTGAGAATCAAACAGAGAAAAGAATTAAGGTGTTGAGGACAAATAATGGCGGAGAGTTCTGTGGGAATGGATTTGAAGAATTTCGTAAGAAGTGTGGTATAGCAAGGAAGAATACTAATCCATATACACCTCAGCAGAATGGAGTTGCAGAAAGGATGAACAAGACGATGATGGAAAAAGAAAGGTGCATTCTTAGTGGTGCCGGGTTAGGGCAAGAATTTTGGGCAGAGGTAGTGGGTATTGCATGTTACCTGGTCAACAGATCACCCTCATCAGCGTTGGATGACAAGACTCCACAAGAGGTATGTACCGGTAAGTAACCTTCTCTCACACATCTCAAGGTATTTGGCTGCGATGCATATGTTCATATTCCAAAGGAAAACAAGAGTAAGTTGGATAAGAAGGATGAAAAGTGTATCTTTATTGGATATAAAGATGGTATCAAAGGTTATAAACTTTGGAACCAAGAAACTAACAAGGTAGTGTATAGACGAGATGTGGTATTTAGAGAAATGAAGGATGTTGTTAAACAGGAATTCCTACCAAGTAAGGAAGAACCAGAGAAAATAGAGTTTGATTTAAAGGATGATGAATCGGACTCTATAGAAGAACAGGAATCAGAAGAAGAAGATCCTCATACTCCAGTATTGAGTAGATCGATTCAAGAAAGAAGGCTACTGAAAAGGTATACTCCATCTGATTTCCATTCAAATTTTTCTTTGTCTATTACAGATGATGATCCTAGATCTGTCATGGATGCAGTGGATTCAGAGGATGCAAATCTCTGGAAAAGGGCCATGAATGAAGAAATGGCATATTTGGATAAGAATGAGGCTTGGGATCCAGTGGAGTTGTCAACTGTAATAAATCCCATTGGCAGAAAATGGGTATTTAAAAAGAAGTTGAATGCAGAAGGAAAAGTGGAGAAATACAAAGCTCGGTTAGTAGCAAAGGGTTATTCCCAGTTTGAGGGAATTGATTTTGGTGAGATTTTTTCTCCTGTTTTCAAGTTAACCTCCATAAGATTTTTGTTATTTTTTGCTACTGCATTTGATTTTGAAATAGAACAAATGGATGTGAAGACAACATTCCTACGTGGGGATCTGGAAGAATAAATCTATATGAAGCAACTAGAAGGTTATGTTGTGAAGGGAAAGAAGGAGCTGGTATGCAAGCTGAAAAAGTCAATGTAAGGTTTAAAACAATCACCAAGGATGTGGTATCAAAAATTTGATACTTATATGTTGGGACTTGGCTTCACAAGAAGAAAAGAGGATCATTGTGTGTATTTTAAATTAATTCGTGATCATTTGATTTATTTGGTATTGTATGTGGATGACATGTTGCTGATAGGAAACAACAAGGAGATTATCCAGGATCTGAAAACTTAGTTGTCGTCTAAATTTGACATGAAGGATCATGGTGCTTCAAATTTAATTCCGGGCATGGAAATTAAAAGAGATCGGAAAAGGAGGAAACTTTGGTTAAATCAGAGAAAATATG